>CAUPSL010000221.1:0-37500 GCA_963514005.1 Raja brachyura
AGGTTGAGCAGGCTTGGACTCTATTCCTTGGAGTGCTGGAGGATGAGGGGGGATCTTATAGAGGTGTATAAAATCATGAGAGGAATAGATTGGGTAGATGCACAGAGTCTCTTGCCCAGAGTAGGGGAATCGAGGACCAGAGGACATAGGTTTCAGGTGAAGGGGGAAAGATTTAAAAGGAATCTGAGGGGTAACTTTTTCACACAAAGGGTGGTGGGTGTATGGAACGAGCTGCCAGAGAACTATCCCAACATTTAAGAAACAGACAGGTACATGGATAGGACAGGTTTGGAGGGATATGGCCAAACGCAGGCAGGTGGACTACTGTAGCTGGGGCATTGTTGGGCCGAGGGGCCTGTCTCCTCACTGTATCACTCTATGACCCTATGACTTTACTGGCTTTACCTTGTATTAAACGCCATTCCCTTATCAAGATTCAAGAAAGTTTATTGTCATGTGTCCCAGATAGGAAAGTGAAATTCTTGCTTTGCTTCAGCACACCAGAGCAGAATCATGTATCTACTGTGGACGGCTCGATTGTAATCATGTATTGTCTTTCCGCCGACTGGTTAGCACGCAACAAAAGCTTTTCACTGCACCTCGGTACACGGGACAATAAACTAAACTGAAACTGAATGGGGAAAGGAGACACAAAATGCTGGAGTAACTCAGCGGGTCAGGCAGCATCTATGCAGAGAAGGGATGGGTGACATTTCGGGTCGAGACCCTTCTTCAGAATGGGGGAGTCACTGTGGGGTGAGGAGGGCAGGGGGTACCTCCCATGGGGGAGTGGGGGGGACAGGGTGGGTTGGTCCGGACCCGCTTCGGGGGAGTGGGGTGAGGGGGGGGGGAGAAGACGGTGCGTGAGGTAACCCCTGGCCTGCGGAGGTGGGGAAGATCTCCCCTCCCCTCAGTGTGCACCCGCCACTGACCTCTCCTTCCCCCCCCCCCCCCAACTGCAGGTTTCTACACGTCTAAAGGGCAGCTGGTCTGCTCCATCCTCTTCCAAAGGCGGCCGACTTCAAGCTGTACCGCGACGCCTACCGCTTCCTGCTCGGCCTGGTGGCCGTGGCTGCTGTCGGCATGGTCTACAGCATCGTCCACAGCTGCCAGATTGGGGTGAGTACGGCCTGTCACTGGGGCTGGGGCAGCTTCCCCCCGCACCCCCCCCTCCCCCTCATATCCCCGCGCTCCCCCCCCCCCCCCCCGTTGCCCCAGCCTCTTGCTGCATGGCGGAGCGGGGATGGGACCGACAGGGTCCTCTCAACATGACCTGGGAGCGTTAGAGCGCACAGCCACACTCCACGGTCCCTGTGTGTGTGGGTCGGTCTGTGTGTGTGGGTCGGTCTGTGTGTGTGGGTCGGTCTGTGTGTGTGGGTCGGTCTGTGTGTGTGGGTCGGTCTGTGTGTGTGGGTCGGCCTGTGTGTGTGTGTGTGGGTCGGTCTGTGTGTGTGGGTCGGCCTGTGTGTGTGGGTCGGCCTGTGTGTGTGGGTCGGCCTGTGTGTGTGGGTCGGCCTGTGTGTGTGGGTCGGCCTGTGTGTGTGGGTCGGCCTGTGTGTGTGGGTCGGCCTGTGTGTGTGGGTCGGCCTGTGTGTGTGGGTCGGCCTGTGTGTGTGGGTCGGCCTGTGTGTGTGGGTCGGCCTGTGTGTGTGGGTCGGCCTGTGTGTGTGGGTCGGCCTGTGTGTGTGGGTCGGCCTGTGTGTGTGGGTCGGCCTGTGTGTGTGGGTCGGCCTGTGTGTGTGGGTCGGCCTGTGTGTGTGGGTCGGCCTGTGTGTGTGGGTCGGCCTGTGTGTGTGGGTCGGCCTGTGTGTGTGGGTCGGCCTGTGTGTGTGGGTCGGCCTGTGTGTGTGGGTCGGCCTGTGTGTGTGGGTCGGCCTGTGTGTGTGGGTCGGCCTGTGTGTGTGGGTCGGCCTGTGTGTGTGGGTCGGCCTGTGTGTGTGGGTCGGCCTGTGTGTGTGGGTCGGCCTGTGTGTGTGGGTCGGCCTGTGTGTGTGGGTCGGCCTGTGTGTGTGGGTCGGCCTGTGTGTGTGGGTCGGCCTGTGTGTGTGGGTCGGCCTGTGTGTGTGGGTCGGCCTGTGTGTGTGGGTCGGCCTGTGTGTGTGGGTCGGCCTGTGTGTGTGGGTCGGCCTGTGTGTGTGGGTCGGCCTGTGTGTGTGGGTCGGCCTGTGTGTGTGGGTCGGCCTGTGTGTGTGGGTCGGCCTGTGTGTGTGGGTCGGCCTGTGTGTGTGGGTCGGCCTGTGTGTGTGGGTCCGTCTGCGCGTGTGTGTGTCTCCGTGTGTGGCCGTCTCCGTGTGTGTGTGGGTCGGTCTGCGTGTGGGTCGGTCTGCGTGTGGGTCGGTCTGCGTGTGGGTCGGTCTGCGTGTGGGTCGGTCTGCGTGTGGGTCGGTCTGCGTGTGGGTCGGTCTGCGTGTGGGTCGGTCTGCGTGTGGGTCGGTCTGCGTGTGGGTCGGTCTGCGTGTGGGTCGGTCTGCGTGTGGGTCGGTCTGCGTGTGGGTCGGTCTGCGTGTGGGTCGGTCTGCGTGTGGGTCGGTCTGCGTGTGGGTCGGTCTGCGTGTGGGTCGGTCTGCGTGTGGGTCGGTCTGCGTGTGGGTCGGTCTGCGTGTGGGTCGGTCTGCGTGTGGGTCGGTCTGCGTGTGGGTCGGTCTGCGTGTGGGTCGGTCTGCGTGTGTGTGACCGTCTCCGTGTGTGTCAGTCTGTGCGTGTCAGTCTGTGCGTGTCAGTCTGTGCGTGTCAGTCTGTGCGTGTGTCAGTGTGTGCGTGTGTCAGTGTGTGTCAGTGTGTGTTTGTGTGTCAGTCTGTGTGTGTGTGTGTGTCAGTCTGTGTGTGTGTGTGTCAGTCTGTGTGTGTGTGTCAGTCTGTGTGTGTGTGTCAGTCTGTGTGTGTGTGTCAGTCTGTGTGTGTGTGTCAGTCTGTGTGTGTGTGTCAGTCTGTGTGTGTGTGTGTCAGTCTGTGTGTGTGTGTGTGTCAGTCTGTGTGTGTGTGACCGTCTCCGTGTGTGTGTCAGTCTGTGTGTGACCGTCTCCATGTGTGTGTGACCGTCTCCATGTGTGTGTGACCGTCTCCATGTGTGTGTGACCGTCTCCATGTGTGTGTGACCGTCTCCATGTGTGTGTGACCGTCTCCATGTGTGTGTGTCAGTCTGTGTGTGTGTCAGTCTGTGTGTGTGTCAGTCTGTGTGTGTGTCAGTCTGTGTCTGTCTGTCTGTCTGTCTGTCTGTCTGTCTGTCTGTCTGTCTGTCTGTCTGTCTGTCTGTCTGTCTGTCTGTCTGTCTGTCTCTGTCTGTCTCTGTCTGTCTCTGTCTGTCTGTGTGTGTGTCTGTGTGTCTGTCTCTGTGTGTGTGTCTGTCTGTCTGTCTGTGTGTGTGTGTGTGTGTGTCTGTCTCTGTGTGTGTGTGTGTGTCTGTCTCTGTCTCTGTGTGTGTGTCTGTCTCTGTGTGTGTGTCTGTCTCTGTGTGTGTGTGTGTGTCTGTGTGTGTGTCAGTCTGTGTGTGTGTGTCTGCCTCTGTGTGTCTGTGTGTGTGTGTCTGTCTGTCTCTGTGTGTGTGTCTGTCTCTGTGTGTGTGTCTGTCTCTGTGTGTCTCTGTGTGTGTGTGTGTGTGTGTGTGTGTCTGTCTGTGTGTGTCTGTCTGTGTGTGTGTGTGTGTGTCTGTGTGTGTGTGTGTGTCTGTCTCTGTGTGTGTGTCTGTCTGTGCTTGTGATTCTGTGTCTGTGCTTGTGCGTGTGTGTCTGTGCTTGTGCGTGTGTGTCTGTCTCTGTGATTGTGTCTCTGTGATTGTGTGTCTGTGATTGTGTGTGTGAGTGTGTGTGAGTGTGTGCGTCTCTGTGTGTGAGAGAGCAGGAGGGAGTGCGGAGGGACAGAGAAAGGGAGGGGAGAGACAAATGGAGGGTGTGGAAAAGGGAGTGGGGAGGGAGAGGGAGGGAATGGAGAGGCGGGGATGATCATTGGTGTAGGAAAGAACTGCAGATGCTGATTTAAATCGAAGGTAGACAAAAAATGCTGGAGCAACTCAGCGGGTGAGGCAGCATCTCTGGAGAGAAGGAACGGGCGACATTTCAGGTCGAGACACTTCTTCAGACTGATGAAGGGTCTCGACCCGAATCGTCACCCGTTCCTTCTCTCCAGAGATGCTGCCTCACCCGCTGAGTTACTCCAGCATTTTGTGTCGACCTTCGGGATGATCACTGGAGCGGGCTGACCACTTGTGCCTCCGGCCGCAGGAGGACGTGGGCACCATCATCGTGAAGACGCTGGACATCATCACCATCACGGTGCCCCCAGCTCTGCCGGCAGCCATGACCGCCGGCATCATCTACGCCCAGCAGCGGCTGCGCAAGCAGCGCATCTACTCCATCAACCCCCAGCGCATCAACATGTGTGGCCAGCTCAACCTGGTCTGCTTCGACAAGGTCAGCCCACCCTGCACCTCCTACACACTCACCCGCTCACACTCACCCACACTCTCACCCTCTCACACACACACACACTCACCCACCCACTCACTCGTTTATTCCTTCACTCACCCACTCACTCATTCCTTCACTAATTTATTCATTAATTTGTTCGTTCATTCTGTTCAATGGATGGAGTGAGTGAGAGGGAGGGTGGAGTGAGAGGGAGGGAGCGAGGGGGGGGTGTGGACAAGAGGGGGGTGGACAAGAGGGGGGGTGGACGAGAGGGGGAGGGAGCGAGAGGGTGATGGAGGGAGTGATGGAGTGAGTTTCTTCTCCCGATTTTTCCCATTAATTCTACCCCCACCCTAGGTTTTACCCCTCACCCACACACTAGGGGTGCAATTCTCAGTGGATTAACCCACCGGCCACTCCCACAATGTCCGTGCCGAACATGATGCCGTTAAACGAGCCTCCTCTCCCCACACCTGATCAATATCCCTCCGTTCCCTGCACATCCATGTTGAATTGTACATTCTTTCCTTGACCTGCGTGGGTTTTCCCCGGGTGCTCTGGCTTCCTCCCACACTCCAAAGACGTGCAGGTTTGTAGGTTAATTGGCTCGGTAACATTGTAAATTGTCCCTGGTGTGTGCAGGATAGCTGGTCATCATGGACCCGTTGGGCCGAAGGGCCTGTTTCCACGCTGTATCTCTAAAACTAAAAAAAAAAATCCTAACATCATTAGTGATAGGAGCAGAATTAGGCCATTTGGCCCATCAAGTCTACTCGCCATTCAATCACGGCTGATCTCTCTCTCCCTCTTAACCCCATTCTCCTGCCTTCTCCCCATAACTCCTGAAACCCGAACAAATCAAAAATCTATCTATCTCTGCCTTAAATATATCCACTGACTTGGCCGCCAAAGAATTCCACAGACTCATCACCCTTTGACTAAAGAAATTCCTCCTCATCTCTTTCCTAAAGGAACGTCCTTTAATTCTGAGGCTGTGACCTCTGGTCCTAGACTCACCCACTAGTGGAAACATCCTCTCCACATCCATTCTATCCCTCCCTCTCCCTTCCCCCTCAACCCCAAAGAAATCCACAGATTCACCACCCAGAATCGCGTCGGGTAGAATCATCCCTGTCTTCCTTGTGCAGTCCAGCCTTCTCCCCCACACCCCTCCCCAGCCCCCACCCCTGTGTCGCCCCTCTCACGCTCACACTGTTCTCCTCTTGTCCTTCAGACAGGAACATTGACAGAGGACGGTCTGGATGTGTCGGGCTTCCTCCGGGTCCAGGAGGGCAGGTGAGGTCTCTTGGCCGATGCAGTACAATACCGTTTATTGTCATTGAGCCTCATTGAGGTTCAAACAAAATTTGGTTCTGCAGTCATACAAACAAGAAAAGAACCAAGACACAACACAATTTACACAAACATCCATCACAGCGAATCTCCTCCTCACTGTGATGGAAGGCAAAGTCTTATCTCTCCCCTGCACTCCCCATTCTCCTCCCAATGTCAGAGTCAAACCCCCTGGCGGGCGATGGTAAATAAGTCCCACCAGGCGATGCAAGGCTGCGCTCCTGGTCTTGATGTTGGAGCCCCAGGCGGGCGCTAGCAAGTCCCACGGCCATTAAAGCCGCGCCGGTCGAAGTAAGTCCCCGCTCCAGGTCATTTTCAACCCCGCAACTCGGGCGGGAGAAGTTGCCGCCGCGAGAGCTCCGAAAAGCGGTGTCCCACCAGGGACCCGCGAGCCCCCGGTGTTACCGTCCACCGGCCTGCAGCTGGAGCCTCCGAATCTCCGGGGTCGGGCAGCAGCAGCCCGCCACCACAGCTCCTCCCGTTCCGAACTCGGCCAGCTCCATGACGGTGAGCAGTCTGCAGGCTCCGCGACTGGAGCCCCAGGTCCGGTTGGAGGCCGCTCCACGGTGCTAGGCCCCAACGGCAACGGAGACCCGACGGAGAAAAGATTTTAAAGGTTTCCCCTCACCCCCCACCCCCCCACACATACCCAGCTAAAAAAAACACTATAACTACAATCAAAACGAGACCCAAAAAAAAGACAGACGGACTGCAGAGGTCGCTGAGACGAGAGTCGCGCAGCCCACCCATGCACCACAAATGGCGGGGTGGCAACTAGCGGTCAGGGCGGCACAGATGTAGAGTTGCTGCCTCGCAGCGCCAGAGACCCGGGTTCGATCTCGACCACGGGTGCTTCCTGTCGGGAGTATGTACGTTCTCCCCGTGGTCCGCGTGGGTTTGCTCCAGTTTCCTCCCACACTCCAAAGACGTACAGGGTTGTAAGGTAATTGGCTTCTGTGAATCGTCCCCAGTGTGTGTCGGACAGCGCTAGTGCAGTGCTTCTTAAACTATTTCAGTGTCATTCACCCTTGAGTTTATCACAACATTTCATTCACCCTCGACTAATTGTTCTTACGTTTTTCGGTAATTTTCGTCTTATTCTGCCCTTGTGTATAATTTTATATAGAATTTATTTTGTCACACGAGCAAAAAACATAAATTAACAAATTTCTTTAAATAATTTCATTCGCCCTTGGGTGAACCATTCACCAGTTTAAGAAGCACTGCGCTAGTGTACAGGGTGATGTTGTTGGCGCGGACTTGGTGGGCAAAAGGGCCCATTTCCGCTCTGTTTTTCTAAAGCCGGCCCAGCGAGCATCCCGTAGCACTAACACTATCCCACACACACACACACACACATACACCAGGGATAATTTATAATTTTTACCAAAGCCAATTAACCTACAAACTTGCATGCTGTCGGAGAGTGGGAGGAAACCGGAACACCGGGGGGGAAATCCACGCAGGTCACGGGAAGAACGTGCAAACTCCGTACAGGCAGCACAGGTTGTCAGGATCAAACCCGGGTCTCTGGCGCTATGAGGCAGTAACACTGCCGCTGCCCTTATGTCTACAACATGGAGATTAATTTGATCGCCCACTGCACTCTCGGCCGATGTGTTGGGATTAGGGTTGGGGTCAGTGCAATCGTGTATTGTCTTTCTGCTGACTGGTTAGCACGTGACAAAAGCTTTTCACTGTACCTCTGTGCACGTGATGATAAACTAAACTGAGACGGGAGCATGCCTTCAGTGTCTTCCCGAGGCTCTTTCTCCGCACTTTTTTAGTTTAGTTTAGAGATATAGCACAGAAACAGGCCCTTCGGCCCACCGGGTCCGTGCCCACAAGCGATCCCCGCATATTAGAAACATAGAAACATAGAAAATAGGTGCAGGAGGAGGCCAGTTGGCCCTTTGAGCCAGCACCGCCATTCATTGTGATCATGGCTGATCATCCCCAATCAATAGCCTTCTCCCCATATCCCTCGACTCCACTAGCCCCTAGAGCTTTATCTAACTCTCTTCTAAATCTATCCAGTGACTTGGCCTCCACTGGCCTCTGTGGCAGGGAATTCCACAAATTCACAACTCTCTGGGTGAAAAAGTTTTTTCTCACCTCAGTCTTAAATGACCTCCCCTTTATTCTCAGACTGTGGCCCCTGGTTCTGGACTTGCCCAACATTGGGAACATTAACAGCATCCTACACCCACAAGGGACAATTTTTACATTTACCAAGCCAATTAACCTACAAACCTGTGCGTCTTTGTAGTGTGTGGGAGGAAACCGGAGATCTCGGCGAAAGCCCACGCAGGTCATACAAACTCCATACAGACAGCACCCGTAGTCGGGATCGAACCCGGGTCTCCAGCAATGCAAGCGCTGTGAGGCAGCAACTCCACTGCTGTGCCGCCCTGTTTCCATCTCCGTCTCCCTCGCCTTGGCAGGTTCCTCTCCCTGGAGCGCGACGTGTCCACCCAGAGTCTGGTCCAGTCCAGCTTCATCGCGGCCATGGCCACCTGCCACTCGCTGACCAACATCGACGGGAAGCTTTCCGGAGACCCCCTGGACTGCAAGATGTTCGAGGCGACTGGCTGGGTGAGGAAACCATGACCATGACTTGTGCAAGGACCATGAGACACAGGAGCAGAATCAAGCCTCCACAAGACCACCCCTCATCGTACTGCAAGGAATAGTCCTAGGTAGACACAAAATGCTGGAGTAACGGGGCGGGTGAGGCAGCATCTCCGGAGTGAAGGAATGGGTGACGTTTCCTTCTCTCCAGAGATGCTGCCTCACCCGCTCAGTTAAGGGCCTGTCCTACTTTCACGACCTTTTATACTCGTGGACATTTTTCATCATGCTCGAAAAACGCCCCGACCTACTTGATGCCACGAGTACCTACGACTAGCGTCACGGCCCGCTATGACCTACCTACGACCTCGTGACGACCATACTGCGAGTATAAGTCAAGGGCAAACTCGGCAGAGGTCGTGAAAGTGGGACAGTCCCTTTACTCCAGCATTTTGTGTCTACTTTCAATTTAAACCAGCATCTGCAGTTCTTTCTTGCACAACTAAAGTCCTATAGCTCAGGCCCTCGAGTTCATAAGTCATAAGAGTGGAATTCGGCTAGCGATTCCCGCACTCTAGCACTATCCTACACATACCAGGGATCATTTATAATTATACCAAGCTAAAAAACCTACAGACCTGTATGTCTTTGGAGTGCGGGAGGTAACCGGAGCACCGGGGGAAAACCCTTGCCGGTCATAGGAAGAATGTACAAACTCTGTACAGACAGCACCCGTAATCAGGATCAGATGTTCAGAAGTTCATAAGTGATAGGAGCAGAATTAGGCCATTCGTCCCATCAAGTCTACTCCGCCATTCAATCATGGCTGGTCTACCTCTCCCTCCTAACCCTCCCGTACTAATCACGAATATCTATCTCTGCCTTAAAAATATCCGCTGACTTGGCCTCCACAGCCGTCTGTCGCAAAGAATTCCACAGATTCACCACCCTCTGATTGAAGAAATTCCTCCTCATCTCGTTCCCAAAAGAACGTCCTTTAATTCTGGGGCTGTGCCCTCTGGTCCTGGACTCTCCCACTAGTGGAAAAAATTTCCTCTCCACATCCACTCTATCCGGGCCTTTGACTATCCGCGGTCTCTGGCGCTGTGAGGCAGTGACTCTCCGGCTGCGCCATCGTGCCTCTTGGCCGACTGGTGACCGCTCCGCTCTCGGCCCGCAGGTCCTGGAGGAGCCCACGGCCGAGGAGACAGCCCTGCACGACCAGATCATGCCCACGGTGGTGCACCCGCTGCGTCCGGCTGCCTCCGCCACCCCCAGCTGCGGCGATGCTGACATGGTGAGTAGAATGGGGAGGGAGGGAGATGTCGGGACGTTTTGGATCCTTGTGATTGAGGCAGTGCAGCGTAGATTCACCAGATTGATCCCTGGGATGGCGGGACTGTCATATGAGGAAAGATTGAAAAGACTGGGCTTGTATTCACTGGCGTTTAGAAGGATGGGGGGCGGGGTCTTATAGAAACATATAAAATTATAAAAGGACTGGACAAGCTAGATGCAGGAAAAATGTTCCCAATGTTGGGCGAGTCCAGAACCAGGGGCCACACACAGTCTTAGAATAAAGGGGAGGTCATTTAAGACTGAGGTGAGAAAAAACTTTTTCACCCAGAGAGTTGTGAATTTGTGGAATTCCCTGCCACGGAGGGCAGTGGAGGCCAAGTCACTGGATGGATTTAAGAGAGAGTTAGATAGAGCTCTAGGGGTGAGTGGAATCAAGGGATAGGGGGAGAAGGCAGGCACGGGTTATTGATTGGGGACGATCAGCCATGATCACAATGAATGGCGGTGCTGGCTCAAAGGGCCGAATGGCCTCCTCCTGCACCTATTTTCTATGTTTCTATGGATCGAGATCCTTCAGTTCCTTTCTCCTTGAGGAGACTTTCCTGTTGAGCAGACAGAATGCGTAGGAAGGATCTGCAGATGCTGGCTCTTTGTGTCTTTGTGTGAATGGCCAATAATTCCTTTTCCTCCTCTCTCTCTCTCTCTCTCTCTCTTTTCCACAGGAGCTCCAGGAGCTGATGGTGAGTACTACACTGATCTCCGCGGACTTGTTCTGTCACGTTACGTTTCATCAGAGTTTAATCTGGGCAAGTGTGAGGTCGATTGGAAGGAGAAGATGGACGGACGATGGCAAGACCTTTCACAGAATAGATGTACACGTGGAACTTGGGGTTTTAGGTTGGGTTGCATTTAGTTTGCTTGGGGTTGGTTCGGTTTAGGGTTTGCAGGATAACGACCTTTTAGTTTTGGTCTACTCTATGATTTGGTTGAGTTTGGAGATTTGTTTAGTTTAGATGAAAAGTGTTAGGAAGGAACTGCAGATGCTGATTTACACTGAAAATAGACTCAAAATGATGGAGTAAGGTGAGACCAATTGTAGGCTTGGCGATCGTTTCGCCGAACACCTCCGCTCGGTCCGCATTAACCAACCTGATCTCCCGGTGGCTCAGCACTTCAACTCTCCCTCCCATTCTGAATCCGACCTCTCTGTCCTGGGCCTCCTCCATGGCCAGAGTGAGCACCACCGCAAATTGGAGGAGCAGCACCTCATATTCCGCTTGGGCAGCCTGCACCCTAGCGGCATAAACATTGAATTTTCCAATTTCCGGTAACCCTTGCTGTCTCCTCCACTTCTCAGCTCTCCCTCAGCCCTCGGTCTCCTCCTCTTCCTTATTCCGTTCTTCTCCCCACCCGCATCCTACATCAGTCTGAAGAAGGGTTTCGGCCAGAAACGTTGCCTATTTCCTTCGCTCCATAGATGCTGCTGCACCCGCTGAGTTTCTCCAGCACTTTTGTCTACCTTCGATTTTCCAGCATCTGCAGTTCCTTCTTAAATGCTGGAGTGACTCAGCAGGACAGGCAGCATCTCTGGAGAGAAGGAACTGGCGACGTTTCAGCCTTTTTTTGGACTGAGGAAGGATCTCGACCTGAAATGTCCCACATTCCGTCTCTCCAGAGATGCTGCCTGTCCCGCTGAGTTACTCCAGCATTTTGTGTCTATCTTTGGTTTAGTTTCGAGTTGGGTTCAGTTTAGACTTTAGTTTAGTTTGGTTGTGGGTTTTGTTTAGTTTGGCCTGGTTTAGCTTCGAGCTACGGTTCCTCCGTCAGCCACTGTTGTGTTGTGCTGAGAGAATGGAGCGGCTGGGCTTGTACACTCTGGAGTTTAGAAGGATGAGAGGGGATCTCATTGGATCATATAAGATTGTTAAGGGCTTGGCACAACAGAGGCAGGAAACATGTTCCCGATGTTGGGGGAGTCCAGAACCAGGGGCCACACACACAGTTTAAGAATAAGGGGTAAGCCATTTAGAACAGAGACGAGGAAACACTTTTTCTCACAGAGAGTGGTGAGTCTGTGGAATTCTCTGCCTCAGAGGCCGGTGGAGGCCGGTTCTCTGGATGCTTTCAAGAGAGAGCTAGATAGGGCTCTTAAAGATAGCAGAGTCAGGGGATATGGGGAGAAGGCAGGAACGGGGTACTGATTGGGGATGATCAGCCATGATCACATTGAATGGCGGTGCTGGCTCGAAGAGCCAAATGGCCTCCTCCTGCACCTATTGTCTATTGTTATTTTGTGTTGTTTATTTTAAGTTGGATTCAGTTAAGACTTTGGTTTAGTTTAGTTTGGTTGAGGGTTTTATTTAGTTTAGTTTGTCCTGGTTTAGCTTCGAGCCGCGGTTCCTCCGTCAGCCACCGTTGTGTTTTTTGCTTCCGTGCAGAACTCCTACGAGATCGGAATCGTCAGCCAGTTCCCCTTCTCCTCAGCTCTGCAGCGTATGAGCGTGGTGACCAGCAACCTGGGCCAGCGGCGGCTCGTCGCCTTCATGAAGGGGGCACCCGAGACGGTGGCCGGGCTCTGTAAGAAGGAGACAGGTAGGTCTGGCTGCGTCAGGGAAAAGATCTTGATCGGTCGGTTGGCCAGGTGGCCTGAGGAATGGTTGACGGAATTTACAATGGAGAAATGTGAGGTCTTGCATTTTAGACAATAGGTGCAGGAGTAGACCATTCGGCCCTTCGAGCCAGCACCGTCATTCAATGTGATCATCCCCAATCAGTACCTCGTACCTTCTCCCCATATCCCCTGATTCCGCTATTTTTAAAAAAAAAACTTTTATTAGAAGCAGTGTACAGTAGTATAAACCGCAGCATATGACAAAATACATTTATTGTACATCTTCCTTTTTAATTTTACCAAAAATGAAATAGAAAAGGGAGAAAAAGAGCATGAAAGAGAGAGAGAGTGAAAGAGTTAGTGAATGTGTAAATCCCTAAACTACCAAAGAGTGTAGTCACAGAGTGAATAAGTAAAGACTTACAACAAAATAAAAAGACAAAAACGAAAAATAATATAAAGAAGGAAAAAAAAGACCATAACGTGTGACATGCCTACTTCGTTTCTCACCCCACCCATCACCCTGTCCGTAAATCGGTTCAAGTCCGAAGTTGTGTTGCACCATACTATGCTTGTAATTAATCGATGAAAGGAGACCATATCTTTAAAAATGACTCCGCTATCTTTAAGAGCCCAATCTAGCTCTCTCTTGAAAGCATCCAGAGAACCGGCCTCCACCACCCTCTGGGGCAGAGAATTCCACAGACTCACCACTCTCTGTGAGAAAAAGTGTGTTCTCGTCTCCGTTCTAAATGGCTTATCCCTTATTCTGAAACTGTGTGTGGCCCCCGGTTCTGGACTCCCCCGACATTGGGAACATGTTTCCTGCCTCTAGCGTATCCAAACCCTTAACAATCTTATGCGTTTCAAGGACAAGGACAAAGTTTCATTTTGGACAAAGGACATTTATTGTCACATACACCAATTGGTGTAGTGAAATTTGAGTTGCCATTGCAGCACACCAATAAAAATAACACACAACATTAAAGAATTTGACATTAAACATAACAAATAATCCCCCACAATGGTTCCCACTGTGAGGGAAGGCAGCAAAGTCCAGTCCTCTTCCTCTTGTTTGGGAGTGGGAGAATCACAGTTCTAGTCACCCGGGTTTGATCCAGACCTCGGATCCAGTGGGCCGCCGTGATGGATGGTGGGAGAACAAAGGTGGACCCGGCGTGGGGGATGGGGGGGCTCTGCGTTTGTTTGTTTGTTTGTTCATTCCAGTTAAGGTTCTGTGCGCACAGCAGCCAGCCAATAGTCGCTTGTCTTTTTTTTTACACTTTTAATTTTAATTTCAAGTTTTTGTGTATGACTGTTGGCAGACCAATTTCCCTCCGGAGATGAATAAAGTTCTATCATCTGGTATGCTATCTGAGTGGAGTTTGCATGTTCTCCCTGTGGTTGCGGTGGGTCTTAAGGGTCTCAACCGGAAACGTCGCACATTCCTTCTCTTCATAGATGCTGCCTCACCTGCTGAGTTACTCCAGCATTTTGTGTCTACGTGCGATTTTACCAGCATCTGCAATTCCTTCTTACACTTTGTGTGTGTGTGTGTGTTGTGTGACAATAGGCGCAGGAGTAGGCCATTTGGCCCTTCGAACCAGCACCGCCATTCAATGTGATCACGGCAGATCATCCCCAATCAGTACCCCGTTCCTGCCTTCTCTCCATATCCCCTGACTCCGCTATCTTTAAGAGCCCTATCTAGCTCTCTCTTGAAAGCATCCAGAGAACCGGCCTCCACCGCGCTCTGAGGCAGAGAATTCCACAGCCTCACCACTCTCTGTGAGAAAAAGTGTTTCCTCGTCTCTGTTCTGTGGGTGTGTGTGTGTGTGTGTGTTGTCGTTGCTGATCCTACTGAGGCAGCAGGTGCCCTGAGCTGTACAATCCCTTCTCTCCTCCTAACAGTGCCGGAAGATTTCTCGCCGGTCCTGGAGAAGTTCACCAGGCAGGGGCTGCGGGTGATAGCCTTGGCCTGCCGTAAGCTGGAAGCAAAGATTACCTGGCACAAGGTGCAGACCATCAACAGGTAAACGCGATGGACTGAACCTGGAGATCCTCCTAGTGGTAGAAATAAGCCATTCGACCCATCATCATGGCTGATCTATCTCTCCCTCCTACCCCATTCTCCTGCCTTCGCCCTGTAGCCTCTGACACCCATACGAATCAAGAATGGCCCTTGTCCACCCCGCATAAATTTCTCCTGTGTGAATATTCCTCCTGCCTCCCGTCTCCTGTCCTGTTTGACAAACCTTCTTGAATTTTTTGAAGAGGTTACTAGGGAAATTGATGAGGGTAAAGCAGTGGATGTTGTCTATATGGATTTCAGTAAGGCCTTTGACAAGGTTCCCCATGGAAGGTTGGTTAAGAAGGTTCAATCTTTGGGTGTTAATGGCGGAGTAGCAAGATGGATTCAACAGTGGCTGAATGGGAGATGCCAGAGAGTAATGGGGGATGGCTGTTTGTCAGGTTGGAAGTCGGTGACCAGTGGGGTGCCTCAGGGATCTGTGTTGGGTCCACTGTTGTTTGTCATGTACATCAATGATCTAGATGATGGGGACGAAAATTGGATAAGTAAGTATGCAGATGATACTAAGATAGGGGGTGCTGTGGATAATGAAGTAGATTCAATGAAGTCTACAGAGTGATTTGGGCCATTTGGAAGAGTGGGCTGAAAGATGGCAGATGGAGTTTAATGCTGATAAGTGTGAGGTGCTACATCTTGGCAGGACAAATCAAAATAGGACGAACATGGTAAATGGTAGGGAATTGAGGAATGCTGTGGAACAGAGGAATCTAGGAATAACTGTGCATAGTTCCCTGAAGGTGGAATCGCATGTAGATAGGGTGGTAAAGAAAGCTTTTGGTGTGCTGGCCTTTATAAATCAGAGCATTGAATATAGGAGTAGGGAAGTAATGTTAAAATTGTACAAGGCATTGGTAAGACCAATTCTGGAGTATGGTGTACAATTTTGGTCGCCTAATTATAGGAAGGATGTCAACAAAATAGAGAGAGTACAGAGGAGATTTACTAGAATGTTGCCTGGGTTCCAGCAACTAAGTTACAGAGAAAGGTTGAACAAGTTAGGTCTTTATTCTTTGGAGCGCAGAAGGTTAAGGGGGGACTTGATTGAGGTCTTTAAAATGATGAAAGGGATAGACAGAGTTGTCATGGATAAGCTTGTCCCATTGAGGGTAGGAAAGATTCAAACAAGAGGGCATGACATGAGAATTAAGGGACAGATGTTTAGGGGTAACATGAGGGGGAACTTCTTTACTTAGAGAGTGGTGGCTGTGTGGAATGATCTTCCTGCAGAAGTGGTGGAGGCAGGATCGATTTTAACATTTAAAAGTAAAGTGGATAGGTATATGGACGGGAAAGGAATGTAGGGGTATGGTCTGAGTGCAGGTAGATGGGACTAGGGGAAAATAAATGGTCGGCACGGACTGGAAGGGCCGAGAAGGCCTGTTTCCGTGCTGTAATTGTTATATGGTTATAAGATGGGTCTCGACCCGAAATGTTGGGAGAACTCTTGGAATGAACTTGACCGTGGGACAGGGCTATTTCTGTCTCCGACTACATTCTATCTTTGTCCCGCCCCCTCACCTGACATCAGTCTAAAGAAAGGACTCGACCCAAAACATTGCTCATTCCTTCTCTCCAGAGATGCTGCCTCACCCGCTGAGTTACTCCAGCATTTTGTGTCTACCTTCGATTTTAACCAGCATCTGCAGTTCTTTCTTACACATGTTCTCCTGTCCAACTTGTGCGTTGCCGAAAGCCGCCATCCACCCAACTCCACAGAACACACTGCCCGGACTGCATGTTTCCACGCTGCACGGCATTGCACCCGTCGTCTGCCTGAAAATAACTTTCCCCCTCCGTCCTTTCTTCCTTCCTTCCTTCCCTCCCCCAGATGTGTGATTGAAGCCAACATGGAGTTCCTGGGCCTGATCATGATGCAGAACAAGCTGAAGCCTCGCTCCATCCCCGTCATCCGCGAGCTCCAGAGCGCCCACATCCGCACGGTGATGGTGACAGGTAGGCGATGGTGGGGGGGGGGGCTGTTGGCCGGCGTGGGCAAGTTGGGCCGAAGGTCAGATTTAGCTCTAAGGGCTAACGGAATCAAGGGCCATGGGGGAAAAAAACAGGAACAGGGTACTGATTGTGGATGATCAGTAGAGCCAGGATGTTTAGGCACTAAGAAACTCTGAAATAGGCAAGCAAAAAGGCATAATAAAATGACAAAAAAGGCACGAAAAAGGCATTCATTGACAAAAAAAGGCATGTATTTCCACCACCAAAATATGGTTAAAAATGATAATATAAAGGTATACTACATTAAATAACCAAAGTTGCCTGATTGCACATAATTACCAGCATTCTTTTCAAATTATCTGGTGTTAAACGATGCCGTCTGTCAGACAGAATATGCTTCAGTTGTGAAATGCATCTTTCTACCCCAGCTGAGGTCCCTGGTGCATACCCGAAACAAGCTACAGACTCTATATTCATGTAGATATCTTGTGCATTGCAACTACCTTTGAGAACTTTAGCTATGTTTTGTATTTCTTCAAGACCTTTGTTAGCTAAACTCACTCTCTCACATTTTCCTTGTATGTCTTTACCTACATCGCCAGGGACTTTACGAATATCGTCAGTTACTTTGTTGAAAACCCGCATGTTATTCACTAATGTTTCGTCACGTTTCTGAAGGGGAAGTTATAGCTTGTGTGGAGTTTGCAAAATTGGAAGCAATGAATAGATGTTGGAGAAGACTGAGCCAGCGGGCAGCGGCACGAACGAATGAACGACCGATGGTGGCGCCCCTGGTTTTGCCCCGGTGGTGAAAAGTTACACAATGTTAACACGTTAATACTAACTTCAGTATTAACATGCTAAGATGGAAAACGTCATTGTAATCACGGTACAACTAAAATTGCACGATCTTTTAACAAAATTGCAAAAAAGGGCTGATTTAGGCACTCGATCGTGAAAAGGGCATTATCATGGTGAAATCATCAAAAAAAAGGCATGATAAGGCACTTATGGCAAAATCCTGGCTAATGATCAGCCATGATCATATTCAAGTCAAAGTATCCTTTATTGTCATTCAGACCTTTCGGTCTGAACGAAATTTCGTTGCCTTGCAGTCATACATATAATAAAAATGACAAAAACACACAATAAACACAAATTTAACATCCACCACAGTGAGTTCACCAGGCACCTCCTCACTGTGATGGAAGGCAAAAGTCTTAAAATCTTTGTCTCTTCCCTCCTTGTTCTCCCTCTGAATGGCGGTGCTAGCTGGAAGGGCCGCATGGCCTACTCCTGCAGCTCTTTTTCTATGTTTCCATCACTTTGTGAATTTGTGCTTGCCAGGAGACAACATGCTGACGGCCCTGTCCGTGGCTCGCGAATGCGGGATGATCCCCCCGCACGGCAAGGTGGTCGTCACGGAGGCCGTGCCCCCCAGGGACGGGCAGGTGGCCACCATCAGCTGGCAGTACGGCGACGACACGGCGGGGTTTGTGGCGCACGATACCAAGGTACGCGCTGTCCTGTTGTGTCCTGTCTCTAAATGAATGATTTCCTCAGATAGATCTGCAGGGTTTTAGCAGCAGCCATATTTGGCTGGTAATAAATACACTTCGGGTTCTGGACACCAAGTGTAGTTTGTGAATTATTTAGCCCTCGAACACAACACACAGCGCGGCAGGCAGAGCTGCTGCCTCACGTTGCCCGAGACCCCGGTTCGATCCCGACCTCAAGTGCGTGTCTGTATGGGGTTTTCGCCAAAATCTTCCGTTTCTTCACACACTCCAAATTGTTCCCATACTCCAAAACAGTATAGGAGCAGGGAGGTTCTACTGCAGTTGTACAGGGTCTTGGTGAGGCCACACCTGGAGTATTGAAGAAAGACTGGATAGACTCGGCATGTAGAAACATAGAAAATAGGTGCAGGAGGAGGCCATTCGGCCCTTCGAGCCAGCACCGCTATTCATTGTGATCATGGCTGATCATCCCCAATCAATAACCCGTGCCTGCCTTCTCCCCATATCCCTTGATTCCACTAGGCCCTAGAGCTCTATCTAACTCTCTCTTAAATCCATCCAGTGATTTGGTCTCCACTGCCCTCGGTGGCAGGGAATTCCACAAATTCACAACTCTCTGGGTGAAAATCTTTTCTCTCAGTCTTAAATGGCCTCCCCTTTATTCTAAGACTGTGTGGCCCCTCGTTCTGGACTCGCCCAACATTGGCAACATTTTTCCTGCATCTAGCTTGTCCAGTCCTTTTATAATTTTATATGTTTCTATAAGACACCCCCCCCCCCCCCCCCCCATCCTTCTAAACTCCAGTGAATACAAGCCCAGTCTTTTCAATCTTTCCTCATATGACAGTCCCGCCATCCCAGGGATGTACTTGCTAGAATTTAGAAGATTGAGGGGGATCGTATAGAAACTTACAAAATTCTTAAGGGGTTGGACAGGCTAGATGCAGGAAGATTGTTCCCGATGTTGGGGAAGTCCAGAACAAGGGGTCACTTTTTAAGGATAAGGGGGAAGTCTTGTAGGACCGAGATAAGAAAAACATTTTTCACACAGCCAGTGGTGAATCTGTGGAATTCTCTGTCACAGATTGAGGTCAGTTCATTGGCTATATTTAAGAGGGAGTTAGATGTGGCCCTTGTGGCTAAGGGGATCAGGGGATATGGAGAGAAGGCAGGTACGGGATACTGAGTTGGATGATCACCAATGATCACATTGAATGGCGGTGCAGGCTCGAAGGGCCGAATGGCCTCTACTCCTGCAACTATTTTCTATGTTTCTGTACACCAAGTGTAGTTTGTTAATTATTTAGCCCTCGAACACAACACGGCGGTGCGGAGCTGCTGCCTCACGGTGCCGGAGACCCGGGTTCCATACCAACCACGGGCGCGTGTCTGTACGGGGTTTTCACCGAAATCTGCAGTTTCTTCCCACGCTCCAAAAAGACCTGAGGGTTTGTAGGTATATTGGCTTGGTGAAAGTGTAAATTGTCCCTAGTGTGTGTAGGATAGTGTTGGTGTGGACTCAGTGGGCTGAAGGACCCGTTTCCGTGCTGTTTCTCTAAACTACACAAACCCACATCTACGCTTAACTCAAGTTCAAGTGAGTTTATTGTCATGTGTCCCTGATAGGACAATGAAATTCTTGCTTTGCTTCAGCACAACAGAACATAGTAGGCATTGACTACAAAACAGATCAGTGTGTCCATATACCATTGTATGTGTCCTCATTCCACGAGGTCCGGATGGAAGCCGAGGGTTCTGACACTGAGGACCAGTGGCTCTACCTGCTGTTCCACTGTGCCGCTCTCATTGCCACCTGTACTGAGGTAGAGTGGGCTTCCTACCTCCGCTGTGTGTGTGATCGACTAATAGCTGGTGGTCCTAACCCCCCCCCCCCCTCCAGTATTGTGTCCCAGAGTCTTACAGCGTGGTAACAAGCCCTCCGAAGTAGGGTCTTCACGCCATCCGACACGTCACCCATTCCTTCTCTCCAGAGACGCTGCCTGTCCCGCTGAGTTGCTCCAGCATGTTGTGTCTATCTTTGTGTTAAACCGGCATCTGCAGTTCCTTCCTTCACCTTCAGTCCAACTTGCCCACACCGTCCAACATGTCCCATCTACATCAGTCCCACCTGCCCGCATTTGGCCCATGTCCCTCCAAACCTGTCCTATCCATGTACCTGTCTTAACTGTTTCTTAAATGTTGGGATAGTCCCAGCCTCTGTCAGCTCGTTCCATACACCCACCACCCTCTGTGTGGAAAAAGTTACCCCTCAGATTCCAATGAAATCTTTTCCCGTTCACCTTAAACCTGTGTCCTCTGATCCTCGATTCGAGTCATTCACAGATGCGTCGTAGAAAGCACTCTCTCTGATCTGGATGTACCACAGCACGGGTTTGGGAATAGCTCCATCCAAGACCCGCAGGAAATTGCAGAGAATTGTGGACACAACCCAGACCATCGCACAAACCAACCTCCCGTCCATTTACTTCATTTATACCTCACGCTGCCTCGGCAAGGCCAGCAGCTTAACCAGCAAAATGAATGATTTTGTAACTTTGACATGAGGCTCTACAAGGCGCTGGTCAGGCTCCATTTGGAATATTGTCCGCAATTATGGGCCCCATATCTGAGGAAGGATGTGCTGGCTCTGGAGAGAGTGCAAAGGAGGATTACGAGAACGATCCCGGGAATGAGTGGGTTAATGTGCAATGAGCGTTTGTCGGCGCTGGGCCTGTACTCACTGGAGTTTAGAAGGATGAGGAGGAACCTCATTGAATCTTACAGAATAGTGAAAGGCCTGGATAGAGTGGATGTGGAGAGGATGTTTCCACTAGTGGGAGAGTCTAGGACAAGAGGTCACAGCCTCAGAATTAATTAATGTCCCTTTAGACAATAGACAATAGGTGCAGGAGCAGGCCGTTCGGCCCTTCGAGCCAGCACCGCCATTCAATGTGATCATGGCTGATCATCCCCAATCAGTACCCCGTTCCTGCCTTCTCCCCATATCCCCTGACTCCGCTATCTTTAAGAGCCCTATCTAGCTCTCCCTTGAAAGTATCCAGAGAACCGGCCTCCACCGCCCTCTGAGGCAGAGAATTCCACAGACTCACCACTCTCTGTGTGGAAAAAGTGTTTCCTCGTCTCTGTTCTAAATGGCTGACCCCTTATTCTTAAACTGTGTGTGGCCCCTGGTTCTGGACTCCCCCAACATCGGGAACATGTTTCCTGCCTCTAACGTGTCCAAGCCCTTGACAATCTTATATGTTTCAATGAGATCCCCTCTCATCCTTCTAAACTCCAGAGTGTACAAGTCACATAGAGTGGATGTGGAGTTTAGGAAGAATAATTTCTTCACTCGGAGGGTGTTGAGTATGTGGAATTATTTGCCACAGAGGGGTGTGGAGGCCAAGTCAATGGATATTTTTAAGGCAGGGATAGATTCTTGATTAGTGCGGGTGTCGGGGGTTATGGGAAGAAGGCAGGAGAATGAGGTTGAGGGGAAGAGATAGATGGGCTGACTGGCCTAATTCTGCTCCTTTCGCTTATGAACAACTAAACATTCTTGCAGGACATCCAAATCAAAGTGGAGGACGACACCTCGAAAGACGGGCTCTTGGACACCTGCTACCACTTCGCCATGAGCGGCAAGACCTTCCATGTGATCACAGAGCACTTCCCCGACCTGCTTCCCAAGGTAAGTCCCGGATCCACCCCCCTTCCCTCTGTCTCAACCCCCTCCCCACCCAGCCTGATCCCTTTCCCAGCGGTCAGTTTAGTTAAGTCCGAGTGTGTACTGTGTGTATGTATTTCTGTATACTGTATGTGTGTGTGTGTATATTATTTGCACGTGCTTTACCTCCACTCCCTTCGCGGAGCTGTGACGCTGTGTTTGTATACTGTTTATGTGTATACTGTGTGTGTGTGTGTGTGTGTGTATACTATGTGTGTTTGCGTGTAAGTAAGTTTGTTATGTTATTTATTGAGTCCTGTGTTGACTGACCTTGTATGCTGCTGCGAGTAAGAATGTTATTCTTCCGCTTCGGTCCATATGACATGAGATAAATAGATTCCCGATTGGTACGGGTGTCGGGGGGTTACGGGGAGAAGTAAGTAAGTTTATTGGCCAAGTATTCACATACAAGGAATTTGCCTTGGTGCTCCGCCCGCAAGTAAACAACATGACATACCGTGACAGTTACGAATGACTCGGAAAACACTAAACATTAATAATAATAAAACATTAATGATAAAACACCATCGATCAAGCTTGTGAACCAAACAAAATACCAGATCAAAGATCAGATCTTAGTCAAGTCAAGTTTATTCGTCACATACACATACGAGATGTGCAGTGAAATGAAAAGTGGCCGTGCCTGCGGACTTTGTGCAAAAAACAAACAAACAACAAACAAACAACCAACATACTTCAAACAGAATCACATGTTCTTTTCCATAATCAAATATTGTGGTACAGTAACTGTTGTAGAGTTGGTCCCTGGTGAGATAGGAGTTTACGGGCCGAATGGCCTCTGGGAAGAAACTCCTTCTCATCGTCTCCGTTCTCACAGCGTGGCAGCGGAGGCGTTTGCCTGCCCGACCGTGAGAGCTGGTTCAGTCCGTTGCAGGGGTGGAAGGGGTATAGTGTGTTTCAGACATATAGTGTGTGTAAGTGTCGTGCCTCCACTTCCCTGCGGAGCTGTCACACTGTGCGTGTGTGTGTCTGCCCGAGCGTTGTTCACCACCCAGCAGAGCGAGATGTCCGTCGGGGAATGTTGCCGACTGGCCCACTGCAGACTGCAGGAGTACGTGCTGAGGGACGCACTGAAGCTCGGTGCAGCCAGCGCCAAGGCTCGGAGGGGGAAGGCCACAATCTAAGTTCCATCCACTGCTGGACATGGGGGGGCACAGTATGGTGGAGACGCTCCTCAAAATAAGGGAAGGTATCCCATGCCGGGGGGCCACATGAGTGGCACGGGTGGGGGATCGATTCGCGAAATTTGAAAAATGTGTATAGACTGCGTGGAACAATTTGTATAGCCTCTGAAAATGTCGGATGGATTTTTCACACAGTTGATGTATTGTAAATATTTATTACTTGAATAAAGTCTATTTTGAAATATTTTAAAAAAAAGAGTGTGTGTGTGTCCGCCCATTCTCTGCGGAGCTGTGACACTCTGCGTGTGTTTCCCCGTGCAGCTTCTCCTGTGTGGCACGGTCTACGCCCGCATGGCCCCCGATCAGAAGACCCAGCTGGTGGAGGAGTTCCAGAAAGTGGAGTGAGTACCGGCGAGCTCCGAGCACCGCATCGGCAGCAGCTCAGTTTACTCTATTGTCACGTGTGCCGAGGTGCAGCGAAGAGCTTTTGGTGCGTGCTAACCAGCCAGCGTAAATACAATACACGATTACAATCCAGCCATTTACTGTGTACAGATACATGATAAAGGGAATAATGTTTAGTGCGAGGTAAAGCCAGCAGAGTCTGATGTTTAAGAAGGAACTGCAGATGCTGTAAAAATCGAAGGTAGACAAAAAGCTGGAGAAACTCAGCGGGTGAGGCAGCATCTTTGGAGCAAAGGAATGGGTGACGTTTCGGGTCGAGACCCTTCCTCAGGATAGTCTGATGGTCTCCAATGAGGTAGATACTCTCTGGCTTTCCTTCGCTGCATAGGTGCTGCCGCACCTGCTGAGTTTCTCCAGCACTTTTGTCTACCTCCAATGAGTTAGATACTAGTTCAGTGAGTAGTTCTCCCTGAGAGTGGTGAGTCTGTGGAATTCTCTTCCTCAGAGGGCGGTGGAGGCCGGTTCTCTGGATGCTGTCAAGAGCGAGCTAGATAGGGCTCTTAAAGATAGCGGAGTCAGGGGATATGGGGAGAAGGCAGGAACGGGGTACTGATTGGGGATGATCAGCCATGATCACATTGAATGGCGGTGCTGGTCCGAAGGGCCAAATGGCCTCCTCCTGCACCTGTTGTCTATTGACTGCTCCCTGGTTGTGGTGGGATGGTTCAGTTGCCTGATAACAGCTGGGAGGGAAGGAACTGCAGATATTGGTTTAAACTGAAAGCAGACACAAAATGCTGGAGTAACTCAGCGGGACAGGCAGCGTCTCTGGAGAAAATGAATAGGTGACGTTTCGGGTCGAGACCCTTTATCAGACCGAGTCATGATTTGTTCTTGTGGGCAAGGCTCACAATGACGAGTGCTTTGCATGCTCAGAGTTAGATATGTTGCAAAATGTTGACGTTGGGCATTTTGTTTCCCACAGCTACTACGTTGGTATGTGTGGTGATGGTGCCAATGACTGTGGGGTGAGTAACCAATCCAAACCCTTGTTCCTCGTGCCCCCCTCCCCACCGCGGCAGGTGTGTGTCTGGGTCCACAGTCACAGCGTGGAAACTGGCCCATCGGCCCAACTTGCCAGCACCAGCCAACATGCCCCAGCTACACCAGGCATAGATTGATACAGTGTGGAAACTGGCCCATCGGCCCAACTTGCCCGCACCGGCCAACATACCCCAGCTACACCAGGCACAGAGTGATACAGTGTGGAAACTGGCCCTTCGGCCCAACTTGCCCGCACCGGCCAACATGCCCCAGCTACACCAGGCACAGAGTGATACAGTGTGGAAACTGGGCCTTCGGCCCAACTTGCCCGCACCGGCCAACATGCCCCAGCTACACCAGTCATAGAGTGATACAGTGTGGACACAGGCCCTTCAACATGTCTCAGCTACACTAGTACCACCTACCCCCGTTTGGTCCATATCCCACTACACCTGTCCTATCCATGTACCTGTCTACCTGTTTCTTAAGTGTTGGGATAGTCCCTGCCTCAACTATTTCCTCCGGCAGCTCCTTCCATACACCCACCACCATGTGTGTGTGTGTCTGTGTATCACAGTCCCCATTGCAATGGGAAGTAAGCTCGAGACATTGTCATAGTGTCTGCAGTTTGTGTTGAGTGAGAAGTGCATCATACAGCAGGGAAACAGGCCCTTCGGCCAACTCTAGTCCACCTGTCTACGTTTGGCCCATACCCCTCTAAACCTTTCCTATCCACATATCTGTCCAAATGTCTTTAAATACTGTTATAGTACCAGCAGCTTGTTCCATATACCCACCACCCTCTGTGCAGAAAAAGTTGCCCCTCGGGTTCCTATTAGAATCTTTCCCCATCACCTTAATCCTATGTCCCCTGGTTCGTGATTCCGCTACTCTGAGTATTCACCCTTTTGTAATCTGTTCATGATTTTACGCACCTCAATAAAATCATCCCTCAACCTCCTGCGCTCCAAGGAATAAAGTCCTTGCCCGCCCAATCTCTCCCTATAGCACAGGTTTTCAAGACCTGGCAGCATCCTCATAAATGGACATGTCTAGTGTTCATATACATCACCCATGCACTAGTTCTATGCTCTGCATTCGACACATTCCCGAATTTACAGAAGCCAATTAACCTACAAACCTGCACGCCTTTGGAATGTGGGAGGAAACCGGAGCACCCGGAGAAAACCCACGCATGTCACACGGAAATTGTGCAATCTCCACACAAACAGCACCCGAGGTCAGGATTGAACCCGTTGCGAGGCAGCAGCTCTACCGCTGTGCCTCTGTGTTTAGTTTAATGTGGAGGCACAGAGCGGAAACAGGCCCTTCGGCCCACCGAGTCCACACCGACCTTAACACTTGCACTATCCACTTTACAATCTATACTTAAGCCAACTAACCTGCACACCCGTACGTCCTTGGAGTGTGGGAGAAAATTGAAGCACCCGGAGAAAACCCACGCAGTCTCGGGGAGAACAAACAAAGTCTGTACAGCAGCACCCATAGTCAGGATCGAACCCGGGTCTCTGGCGCTGTGAGGTAGCAGCTCTACCGCTGCGCCACCACGCCGATCTGTGCTGCCCTCTAAAGCTGCACCTGCCGATCTTTCAGGTGAAGGATTTACCAATCCTTCACAATAACCCGAGGATTCTCCCCTGCTGTTTAGGGCCTGTCAATTGGCCGTCAATTACACGACAAGCCGGTAGTGACAGTTGCGCGCGTCATCATTCGACCGCACAGCCGTCTGGAGCGCGCGATGTCATTTGAAGATGGACACAAAATGCAGTAGTAACTCAGCGGGACCGGCAGCATCTCTGGAGAGAAGGAATGGATGATGTTTCGGGTCGAGACTCTTGTTCAGTCGGAAGAAGGGTCTCGACCTGAAACGCCGCCCATTGCTTCTCTCCAGAGATGCTGCCGGTCCCGCTGAGTTACTCCAGCATTTTGTGTCCATCTCCAATAGTCTTGGCCCCGCTCTGGGGGCAGATCCAGATCCGCAACGGCCGTGAGACCCAGGCCGAGCTCGGCGATCGTTTGTCTGCTTCTGCTGCCGTTGGAAGTGAGACACCCTGGCGCCGTGCCAGGGTGTCCCACTTGGCCGTCATTTATGTGACAGGCCGGTGGCGCGCAAAGATTTCGTGCAGCACAAAATCCTAGGGTACATACTCCACACTCCTCCACGCCACTCCATGCGCCCGTCCAGCGCCACCCACACGCTACCAGGTCGCGTAATGGCGCGCAAATGACCGCCAAGTGGGACAGGCTCTTTTGTGGATATTTCAGCGTTTGATGTGATCCTAAACCCTGTTTATTGGCCCTCATGAACACTCCTCCCAATTGTAATGGTGGGTGTGGGGCGAGGCAGGCAGGGAGGGTGAGGGGGAACGGGGAACGGCCTCGCTCCGCCGTCACGGCAGGGAGGGATGGCTGACGCGCTGCGTTTTCCCCACAGGCCCTGCGGCGAGCTCATGCCGGCATCTCCCTGTCGGAACTGGAGGCCTCTGTGGCGTCGCCCTTCACATCAAAGACGCCGGACGTCTCGTGTGTGCCCGTCCTCATCAGGTAATGAGAGGGGGGGACGGGGTACTGAGGGGAGGAGGGGTTACAACGCCGCGGTTCCCCCCCCCCACCCCCCCGTTACTCACTCACACACATTGGTCGTTTCCGTTCACAGGGAAGGCCGCACTGCTCTGGTCACCTCCTTCTGCGTCTTCAAGTTCATGGCCATGTACAGCCTCATCCAGTACCTCTCCGTGCTCCTGCTCTACTCGGTACGTCCCCTCTCTCTCTCTCTCTCTCTCGCTCTCTCTCTCTCTCCAGCTTGTGTGTGCAGGGGGGTGTTGAGGCACGGAGGTTGAGCCCAGTGGGATGGCAGGGTTTGGTCAAGCTGGTGAGATGGGTGTTGGGTCTCGTGGGATGGGAATAGTTAGGTCCAGCGGGATGGGAAGGGCTGGGTCTAGTGGGATGGGGAGAGTTGGATCTAGTGGGATGGGGAGAGTTGGGTTGAATGGGATGGGGTATTTGGTCTTGTGGGATGGAAAGGGTTGGGTCTCGTCCGATGGGAATGGTTGGGTCTCGCAAAATAGGAAGGGTTGGGTGTAGTTAGATGGTTGCTTGTAGCAGGATGCGGAGTTTGGGTCTTGTGTTATTCCCTTTATCATGTATCTGTACACAGTGGGCAGCTTGATTGTATCATGTATTGTCTTTCTGCTGGCTGGTTAGCGCACAACAACAGCTTTTCACTGTACCTCGGTACACGTGACAATAAACTAAACTGAAACATGCACATATACGCACACGTGCATACGTACATGTACTTATACACACTCACATACACGTGTACCTACACACACGCGTGCGCACACACGCACTCACACACGTGCGCACACACATACTAGCAATGTTACAAAATGTTGAGATTTAAAAAATCAAGTCTGCAATGTATCCCATCAGATGAAGCATGAAAAGAAGTTTAATTTGACACCTAATTCACTTTCATATCTTCAGTATTAAAAAAGTTGTGGCCATTTTCATACTCGGAAATTAGCATCTTGTTCCCTATTGCTTTTCCATTGACTTAACTCAAAAGCTGTGATCGAGGACAGTCAGCCCATAACTTTCTTAAAAATTAAGAGAAGGGAACGAAGTTTTCAGTTATTATAGATAAAGTTAAAGGCTAAAACAAATAGTAAATGTCCAACAAGAAATTCATATTCATCAGTTTCATCAAATCAATGTAATCAATTCATCTAAATTCAATTGCTCGCTCTAAACATCTATCCATTTCTTAAGAAAGGGTTAACATTTTTAAATAGCCTTACATAGTGTCCAAATAACACTCACACAAGAATTCACAATATAACAAGATTTTTAAATCTCACTGAACTTCTAAGCCAAATGAAAGGAATTTAATATTTCATTCCCATAAATTAATCCAGAAACATCCACTCAAAATATAATCAAAATTATTGTTTTTTGCGCAATACATGTGACTCAAACTGTTGTGAATATTTAGTTAAAAAATAATGATCGTGGAGAGAGAATAACACAAAATATAGACAATTTAGACGGTTTGTGACATGATTGAGCGTTCGAATCATCTTGCGAGTGGGTGATTCTGGAACACGATCGATTGAAACATCGCGGTTGCGGTGAATTTGAACCCCTTATCGGCAGGAAAGACACTGCCGAATCTTATGGGGCCCAAATAACATTTTTGCAATGTAAAATTAGATTAAAGCCATCCCAAGAAGCAAGATTATATGTAAAATAGACGACTTGCCCTTTGTTTTGTCCCGTTCTTGCGATCCGTCACGTTGTAGGCGTTGAGGGCGTTAGAAGTCGCTTTTTATTTTAATCCAATTATTAAATTGTCCAGAGAATTTTTTTTTTTAAAATAAACCGGGAATGGAAGTCCGATCGATTTTTCTTCATCAGCTAGCAGCCTGAGGAAATCCGCCTCTGACAGGCGGTACAAATCTGTATTTTAATCCCGCCCCCCCAAGGCGCCAGAGTTGCGCACACAGCAGCACCGCTGAAGGTAGGTTTTGTAACATCGCTACACATACATACACAAGCACACACGCATGAACGTACATACACACATAGACAGCTACAGATACACGCACACACACACTCACACAAACTCGCACTCACACACACACCCGCGCGCACTCATACACATACACACACACTCACGCACACATACTCCCACTCACTCACACACATTCACTCACACATTTGCACTCACTCACCCACTCTCACACATTTGCGCACACACACACACAATAATACCCCTGTGTAAATCCCACCTCCAGATAGCAGGTATCTCCCACCATCGGGCGGTGAATGTCCCCTCGTGTGTGGCGCTCCCCAATCCCGTGCAAGCCGCTGCCATAGGCCCGGGCAACGGACTTGAGGCACAGTTTGTCATCGCCGTTTGTTTTCCAGATCGAGGGCAACCTGGGCGACAGTCAGTTCCTCTTCATCGATCTGGCGATAATCATGAGCGTCATGTTCACAAGTGAGTAACGGCAGCATGGTAGCGGGCGCTGGGTGTCGGCGGGGGGCGGGTGGCGAGCAGGGCAGTGTGCAGCTTCAGGAACCCGGCGCGAGGCAACGGCTCTACTCGCTGCGTCACTCGAGGAGAGGCGAGGGGGGGGGGAGAGAAGAGAGAGGCTGAGAGATAAAGCGCGGAAATAAGCCCTTTTGCCCACCGAGTCGGCGCCGACCAGCGATCACCCCAAGCAGTTTAGGTCCCCTAATTTGAGGAAGGACATTCTTGCTATTGAGGGAGTGCAGCGTAGGTTCACCAGGTTCATTCCCGGGATGGCGAGACTGTCATATGCTGAGAGAATGGAGCAGCTGGGCTTGTACACTCTGGAGTTTAGAAGGATGAGAGGGAATCTCATTGAAACATATAAGATTGTCAAGGGCTTGGACACGCTAGAGGCAGGAAACATGTTCCCGATGTTGGGGGAGTCCAGAACCAGGGGCCACAGTTTACGAATTGGGGGTAAGCCATTTAGAACGGAGACGAGGAAACACTTTTTCTCACAGAGCGTTGTGAGTCTGTGGAATTCTCTGCCTCCGAGGGCGGTGGAGGCCGGTTCTCTGGATGCTTTCAAGAGAGAGCTAGATAGGGCTCTTAAAAATAGCGGAGTCAGGGGATGTGGGGAGAAGGCAGGAACGGGGTACTGATTGGGGATGGTGAGCCATGATCACATTTGAATGGCGGTGCTGGCTCGAAGGGCCGAATGGCCTACTCCTGCATCTATTGTCTGTCTTTGATCTGCCGGGTTTCTCCAACACTGGAGGGGAACCTAAAGCTCTCCTGTCCTTGCAGTGAGCTTGAACCCGTCCTGGAGGGAGCTCGTCCCACGGCGACCACTGACTAGCCTGATCTCCGTGCCTGTACTGCTGTCCATGGTGCTACAGACCCTCCTCACGCTTGCCTTTCAACTCACCGCCTTCCTGCTGGTCAAGGAGCAGCCCTGGTACGAGTCCGGTGTCCCCACCTCCAAGTAAGCAGCACTCCGACAACATGCAGGCATTTCGTTTCGTTTGTAGCGGCACCATGACATCACGTGCCCGCCCTCGTATCTCCTGACGAGGGTTCGAGCGTGTGGCCCGTGTACAAGCTGACGCCACAAGTTCTAGTTTAGAAATACAGCGCGAAACAGTCCCTCTGCCTCTCCCTCTGCCTCTCCCTCTGCCTCTCCCTCTGCCTCTCCCTCTGCCTCTCCCTCTGCCTCTCCCTCGGCCTCTCCCTCGGCCTCTCCCTCGGCCTCTCCCTCGGCCTCTCCCTCGGCCTCTCCCTCGGCCTCTCCCTCGGCCTCTCCCTCGGCCTCTCCCTCGGCCTCTCCCTCGGCCTCTCCCTCGGCCTCTCCCTCGGCCTCTGCCTCTGCCTCTGCCTCTGCCTCTCCCCCCTGCCTCTCCCCCCTGCCTCTCCCCCCTGCCTCTCCCCCCTGACTCTCCCCCCTGACTCTCCCCCCTGACTCTCCCCCCTGACTCTCCCCCCTGACTCTCCCCCCTGACTCTCCCCCCTGACTCTCCCCCCTGACTCTCCCCCCTGACTCTCCCCCCTCCCTCTCCCCCCTCCCTCTCCCCCCTCCCTCTCCCCCCCTCTCTCCCCCCCCCTCTCTCCCCCCCCCTCTCTCCCCCCCCCTCTCTCCCCCCCCCCTCTCTCTCCCCCCAGGAGCAGTTTTTGACAATTTACCCCAAGCCAACAAATGAGCTGTTTCCACACTGCAAGATTCTGACTCCACAGCTTGGGCGGTGGCGTGTAAAGGGCCTGTCCCACTTGGCCGTCATTTGCGCGCCATTTACGCGGCGTCCAAAAATGTGGTCGTCGTGTTGTGACGCACGGGCAGCGTGTGGGTACAGCGGGACGGCGCATGGAGAGGCGTGGAGTTGCGCGCGGTATCGTGCGGCGCTCCAGGGTTTTGTGCTGCACAAAATCTTCGCGCGACACCTATGTGACGTATCGTGTACGCACGCTGACGCAGTGGCGTCGCACACAAGCGTCCCGACGTCTCACGTGTATCACGTGGTGACGCATGGTTACGTCACCGTGCGTAACCTTGCGTTGCCGCGCGCCGCAGGAAATTCTAATCCCGTCACGCGCACCAGACGGCCAAGTGGGACAGGCCCTTAACTGGCGGAACCTGTTTTCTGCCCTCAGTGTGTGTCGTGTGAACTGGTCCGGTGAGCTGACCGACGCGGGCTTCCCCGCTCACAACATCACGGGGGAGGACGAGGAGGAAGACTTCATCACCAACTACGAGAACACCACCATCTTCTTCGTCTCCTGTTGCCAGTATCTGGCAGTTGCTTTCGCCTTCTCCAAGGGGAAGCCTTTCCGGCAGCCCGTCTACAGAAACTGTGAGTGGAACCGTGAGTCAGGTGCGCGCGACCTGCTACGATTCTACTGCCTTGGGTTATTGTGGGAGGAAACTGGAACACCCGGAGAAAACCCACGCAGGTCGCGGGGAGAATGTACAAACACCGTACAGACAGCACTCGTAGTCAGAATCAAACCCGGGTCTCTGGCGCTGTGAGGCAGCAACTCTACCTGATAGAAGTGTATAGACAATAGGTGCACGAGTAGGCCATTCGGCCCTTCGAGCCAGCACTGCCATTCAATATGTTATCCACAATCAGTAACCCCGTTCCTGCCTTCTCCCCATAATCCCTTGATTCCGTTAGCCCCTAAGAGCTAAATCTAACTCTCTCTTGAAAACATCCACTGCCCTCTGTGGCAGAGAATTCCACAGATTCACAACTCTCTGGGTGAAAACGTTTTTCCTCATCTCCATCCTAAATGGCCGCCCCCTTATTTGTAAACTGTGTGACCCCTGGTCCTGGACTCACCCAACATGGGGAACACTTTTTCTGCATCTAGCCTGTGCAGATGGGGGAGGGTTTGCGGGCTGGGATTGCCATTTTTACTCAACATGGCCCCGTGTGGTGGAATATTGTATTTGGGGAGGGGAGCCTAATGGGTCCGCGCTTGGTCTAGTATACAACAACAGCTATATACAATAGGTGCAGGAGTAGGCCATTCGGCCCTTCGAGCCAGCACCGCCACTCAATGCAATCATGGCTGATCATCCCCAATCAGTACCCCGTTCCTGCTTTCTCCTCATATCCCCTGACTCCGTTATCTTTACGAGCCCTATAGAAACATCGAAAATGGGTGCAGGAGGAGGCCATTTGGTCCTTCGAGCCTGCACCGCCATTCAATATGATCATGGCTGAGAGGCTATCTACCTCTCTCTTGAAAGTATCCAGAGAACCGGCCTCCACCGCCCTCTGAGGCAGAGAATTCCACAGACTCACCACTCTCTGGGAGAAAATGTGTTTCCACGTCTCTGTTCTAAATAGCTTACTCCTTATTCTTAAACTGTGTGTGGCCCCTGGTTCTGGACTCCCCCAACATCGGGAACATGTTTCCTGCCTCTAGCGTGTCCAAACCCTGAATAATCTTCCATGTTTCAATAAGATCCCCTAAGCTGCAGGGAGTATTTACGGAGTGCTTGGTTTGTAAGAGAAGGATGGAGAACCAGTTCATGTCAGGATCTATTTACTCTAAACTTTTCTCTTTCAGACTTGTTCATGAGTTGCATTCTCTTCTTTTACGGCTTCTTCGGCCTGATTATGATGTACCCGACCGACGTCGTTGATGATTTCTTCGAGGTAATGGAAGTAGAGTTGCTGTTTCACATCTTGGGGGGGGGGGTGGGGGTTCCCTTCACTGTCTCTTGTCTGAATTCCACATGTACCAGATCTACAGAGTTTAGTTTCAGTTTAGTTTATTGTCACGTGTACTGAGGGACAGTGAAAAAAGCCTTTGTCGCGTGCTCTCCAACCAGCGGAAAGACAATACATGATTACAAGTGTGGAGGAAAGAACGGCAGACGCTGGTTTAAATCGAAGGTAGACACTAAAATGCTGGAGTAACTCAGCGGGACAGGCAGCATCTCTGGAGAGAAGGAATGGGTGACGTTTCGGGTCGAGACCCTTCTTCAGACTGAAGGCTCCCGACCCGAAACGCCACCCATTCCTTCTCTCCAGAGATGCTGCCTCCCCCGCTGAGTTACTCCAGCATTTTGTGTCTGTGCTTGAATACCTTCTACGCCAGAACCAGGGGCCCCACACACACACACACTAAGGGGTAAGCCATTTAGAATGGAGACGAGGAAACACTTTTTCTCACAGAGAGTTGTGAGTCTGTGGAATTCTCTGCCTCAGAGGGCGGTGGAGGCCGGTTCTCTGGATGCTTTCAAGAGAGAGCTAGATAGGGCTCTTAAAGATACCGGAGTCAGGGGATATGGGGAGAAGGCAGGAACGGGGTACTGATTGTGGATGATCAGCCGTGATCACATTGAATGGCGGTGCTGGCTCGAAGGGCCGAATGGCCTACTCCAGCACCTATTGTCTATTGTCTACATTGCAGCCATTTGTAGTGTACAGATACAGGATAAGGGAATAACGTTTAGTGCAAGGTAAAGTCTGATCAAAGATAGTCTGAGGGTCACCAATGAGGTAGATAGTAGTTCAGGACCGCTCTCTGGTTGTGGGAGGATGCTTCAGTTGCCTGATAACAGCCGGGAAGAAACTGTCCCTGAATCTGGAGGTGTGCGTTTTCACACGATGCGGTAACTTAGAGCCGGCGGTTCTGCCTTAGAAACATAGAAAATAGGTGCAGGAGTAGGCCATTCGGCCCTTCGAGCCTGCACCGCCATTCAATGTGATCATGGCTGATCATCCAACTCAGTATCCCGTACCTGCCTTCTCTCCATACCCCCTGATTCCTTTAGGCATAAGTGCCACATCTAACGCCCTCTTAAATATAGCCAATGAACTGGCCTCAACTACCTTCTGTGGCAGAGAATTCCAGAGACTCACCACTCTCTGTGTAAAGAATGTTTTCCTCATTTCGGTCCTAAAGGAATTCCCCCTTATCCTTAGACTGTGACCCCTTGTTCTGGACTCCCCCAACATCGGGAACAATCTTCCAGCGTCTAGCTTGTCCAACCCCTTAAGAATTTTGTAAGTTTCTATAAGATCCCCCCTCAATCATCTAAATTCCAGCGAGTACAAGCCGAGTCTATCCAATCTTTCCTCATATGAAAGTCCTGACATCCCAGGAATCAGTCTGGTCAATCTTCTCTGTACCCCCTCTATGGCAAGGATGTCTTTCCTCAGATTTGGAGACCAAAACTGTACGCAATACTCCAGGTGTGGCCTCACCAAAACCCTGTGCAACTGCAGTATAACCTCCCTGCTCCTATACTCAAATCCTTTCGCTATGAATGCTAACATACCATTTGCTTTCTTTTGCTTTCTTCACTGCCTTGTCTTTCTCTCCCCTCCCAGCTGGTCTGTGTCCCCTTCGACTGGCGGATGAAGATGCTGCTCTTAATCGTGGCCAACCTCGTACTTTGCATTCTCGCGGAGGTAAGCACGTGGAGTCGGAATCTGCCGCTCAATGGAGCGATGGGGAGCAGGGGGGTGAAGGCGGGGAAATAGACTGATTCCGGGGAATGGCTTTCCAGGGTCGGTGCGGACATGATGGGCCGAAGGGCCCTGTTTCCGCGCTGTATCTCTAAGGCCTAAGGCTAGCTGGGAAGGCGATTTATTTATCCGCGGTGGCGCAGCGGCGGTAGAGTTGCTGCCTCACAGCGCCAGAGTCCGGGTCTCGATCCGGACTACTGGTGCTGTCTGTGCGGAGTTCGCACGTTCTCCGTGGGTTTTCTCCGATTTTCTCCCCACACTCAAGGTTAATTGGCTTGGTCTAACTGTAAAAGTTGTCCCTAGTGTGTGTAGGATTGTGTTAGTGTGCGGGGATCGCTGGTCTGTGTGGTCTCGGTGGCCCTGTTTCCGCATTGTGTCTCTAAAACATTCCCCAGGGTGAAGTTAATCTGTTGGGACCCTTCTTCAGACCGATGGTGGGGAGAATTCATATGTGATAGGAGCAGAATTAGGCCATTCAGCCCATCAAGTCTACTCCGCCATTCAATCATGGCTGCTCCATCTCTCCCTCCTAACCCCATTCTCCTGCCTTCTCCCCATAACCCACAACACCCGTACTGATCAAAAATCCATCTATCTCTGCCTTAAAAAATATCCATTGATTTGGCCTCCACAGCCGTCTGCGGCAATGAATCCCACAGATTCACCACCCTCTGACTAAAGAAATTCCACCATCTCCGTTCTAAAGTCACGTCCTTTAATTCTGAGGCTGCGACCTCTGATGCTGGGCCCTTCCACTGGTGGAAACATCCTCTCCACATCCACTCTATCCGGGCCTTTCAGACTGATGGCAGGGAGAGGGACCAGGCAGCTGGAACAGAGCGTCATTGAGTGATACAGTATGGAAACAGGCCCTTCGGCCCACACCGGCCAACATGCTACACTAGTCCCACCTGCCCACGTTTGGCCCCTTATCCCTCCAAATCTGTCCTATCCATGTACCTGTCTAACTGTTTCTTAAACGTTTGGATAATCCCAGTCTCAACTACCTCCGGCAGCTCGTTCCATACACCCACCACCCTCTGTGGGAAAACGTTGCCACTCAGATTGCTATCCTTTCCCCTTCACTTTAAACCTGTTGACGTGGATAAGCTTTTCCCATTGAGGGTAGGGAAGATTCAAACAGAAGTTTAGGGGTAACATGAGGGGGAACTTCTTTACTCAGAGAGTGGTGGCTGTGTGGAATCTTCCAGCAGAAGTGGTGGAGGCGGGATCGATTTTAACATTTAAAAGTAAAGTAGATAGGTATATGGACGGGAAGGGAATGGAGGGGTATGGCCTGAGTGCAGGTAGATGGGACTAGGGGAAATTAAATGGTCGGCACGGACTGGAAGGGCCGAGAGGGCCTGTTTCCGTGCTGTAATTGTTATATGGTTATATACGTCCCCTAGTCCTTGATTCCCCAGCTCTGGGCAAGAGACCCTGTGCGTCTACCCGATCTATTCCTCTCATAATCTTATACATCTCGATAAGATCACCACTCGTTCTCCTGCGCTCCACGGAATAGAGTCCCAGCCTGCTCAACCTCTCCCTGTAGCTCAGACCTCTCGAGTCCTCGTAAATCTTCTCGGTGCCCTCTCCAGCTTGACGACATCTCTCGTGTAACAAAGGACAAAGGACATTTATTGTCACATACACCAAATGGTGCAGTGACATTTGAGTAACCATGCAGCACAAAAATAACATGGTGTCCAGAACTGAACACAATACTCTAAATGTGGCCTCGCCAACGTCCCTTGCAACTGCAACATCACCTCCCAACGTATATACTCGATATGCTAGGGGGCTGGGTTATTAAGTCCCATATTGAGGGCCAGCAAACCTCTTGATTTGAAGCAAGAGGAGTTGTCAATTCTGGTCGAGGAATGTTATAGAATTACGCAGCACAGAAACAGGCCCTTCAGCCCTATTTCTCCACGTCGATCTGTCTTCGGAGAGTCGGCATGTCAAGGAGGACTCTCTGGAACTTCTACTGGTGCACAGTAGAGAGCTTGATGCAACCGGGTTGCATCGTGGCTTGGTTCGGCAACTTAAGCGCCCAGGAGCGGAAAAGGCTGCAAAAATGTGTAAACACTGCCCAGTCCATCATCGGCTCTGACCTCCCCACCATCGAGGGGATCTATCGCAGGCGCTGCCTCAAAAAGGCCGGCAGCATCATCAAGGACCCACACCATCCTGGCCACACACTCATCTCTCCACTGCCTTCAGGAGCCTGAAATCTGCAACAACCAGGTTCAGGAACAGCTACTTCCCCACAGCCATCAGGCTATTAAACTCAACTCAAGCAAAACTCTGATCTTTAATAGCCCATTGCACTTTATCTGTTTAATTTATGTGTGTGTGTGTGTATATATATATACTCATTGGTATATGGACACACTGATCTGTTTATTTATTTATGCCAACTTTTTTCTATTGTGCTGAAGCAAAGCAAGAATTTCATTGTCTTCTCTGGGACCCATGACAGTAAACTCTCTTCTGCCACTCGTTTGCAGAATTTCATCTGTGACTACGACATCCGGTGGCCGCGATGGCCCTGCACTCCGAGCCCCAGCGAGGGTCCAGCGACCGACACGGCCACGCAGGTGAGTGTGCGGGGACCGACCGGCAACTGTGGTTCACTGTCGATGGGACCGCTCGTCACGCCATCGAACGTCTCCGTTAAAGAGAGTGCGTGTGGCAGAGCATCTCCCCCGGAACCCCCAACCCCCCAGTTACATCCCTGATCCCACACCCTCTCTTCCCCCAAACCACCAGCATTCCCAACCCCCAACAATCCCCCCCCCCCCCCCCCGCCGTCTCTTTCTTCTCCAAATCCCCCCCAATCCTTTCTTCCCC
>CAUPSL010000221.1:40000-42802 GCA_963514005.1 Raja brachyura
TAGTTGAATATCTGGGTCTAATTCCAGCCGTCAAAGGAGCAGGGGGTGGCTGGGTACACCAGAGAGCCTGGTGGTTTGATGGGGGCCGGGGAGCCGAGTGTGCAGAGGTGCCGGTGAAGCTGTGTAAGACCCTTGGGACCTGCAACCCCCTCCAACCCACCAACGCTTCTCCCTGTCCGCAATCCAAAGAGGGCTCGAGGAATGATCTACACCCTGCGTGGGAAGGAACTGCAGATGCTGATTATATGAATAACTCAGCGGGTCAACTCTAGAGAGATTCCTCCTATCCAGAGATGCTGCTGCCTGTCCCACTGAGTTGCTGCAGCATTTTGTGTCTTATCTTCGATCTGCATCTTGCATTTATTTATTGACGAGCAGCTCCACTGTTGCTGGGGTTGGGCTGGGAGGAGAGGGTGGGTCATTAAACCACCCGGCACATCGATAGGTTCCCGTTCGGCACCGCTGCAACCCGCCTTCCACCCACCATCGCAACCCGTCTCGCACCACCAGCGCATCCCGTCTCCCACACCACTGCAACCCGTCACCGAACTCCCACACGCCACTGCACCCTGACTCGCACCGACGCAACCCGTCTTCCACCAACGCATTCTGTGTCTCCCCAATGCACCAAGCCAACGCTCCATCCCATCTCCCACCAATGCAACCACATCTCCCACCAGTGCAGCCCAGTACCTACCCCCACGCCCACCAATGCAGCCCATCGCCAATCACTCACGGGTGCAGCCAGTCTCCCTCCAACGTAACCCGTCTTGGACCCATGCAACCCAACCTCCCCACCAATGCAACCCAACCTCACCACCAATGCAACCCAACCTCACCACCAATGCAACCCAACCTCACCACCAATGCAACCCAACCTCACCACCAATGCAACCCAACCTCACCACCAATGCAACCCAACCTCACCACCAATGCAACCCAGCCTCACCACCAATGCAACCCAGCCTCACCACCAATGCAACCCAGCCTTTCCACCAAAGCAACCCAACCTCACCACCAATGCAACCCAACCTCCCCACCAATGCAACCCAGCCTCCCCACCAATGCAACCCAGCCTCCCCACCAAAGGAACCCAGCCTCACCACCAATGCAACCCAACCTCCCCACCAATGCAACCCAGCCTCCCCACCAAAGCAACCCAACCTCACCACCAATGCAACCCAACCTCCCCACCAATGCAACCCAGCCTCCCCACCAAAGCAACCCAGCCTCCCCACCAAAGCAACCCAACCTCACCACCAATGCAACCCAGCCTCTCCACCAATGCAACCCAGCCTCCCCACCAAAGCAACCCAGCCTCCCCACCAAAGCAACCCAGCCTCCCCACCAATGCAACCCTCCCACCACCACAACCAGCCTCCCCCTCTATCCCTCCAGGAGGTGGCACTTTCTTTTTGAGATGAAAGGAAAAAATATATATTGAAGAGGCTTTGCTATTAAATATTTTAATTAATATAAATTCACAATTAAAAAAAAAAAAGATTGTATCAGACTTGCTCTCCGTTCTTGAACTGCTGGTAAAAGGTGCTGGCAAACCTCTTGCCTGTTCCTATCTGCTATAACTCACGGTGAATTGGACGCAATAGAAATGGGCGATGCTCTTGGTGCTGCAAAGGTGGGCTTCGTGGATTCGTAAGATCATACGTGATAGGAGCAGAATTAGGCCATTCAAGTCTACTCTGCCCCTAAATCATGGCTGATCTAACCTCCTAACCCCACTCAAATAATTGAGTGTGTATGTACATGTATGTGAGTGAATGAATTAATAAGTTTATTGGCCAAGTATTCACATACAAAGAATTTGCCTTGGTGCTCCGCCCGCAAGTGACAACGACATACAGTAATATATATATATATAAGACCTTGAGAGTCAGGGGGTTTTCCTGCTTAGGGGCTGCTCCATTGAGTTTCTCTCTCTATATATATATATATGGAGAGATATATATTAAAAAAAAACCCTGACATATATATATATATATATATATAGAGAGAGAGTAACTCAGTGGGGCAGTCCCAAAGCAGGAAAAACCCGACTTTCAGTCGATATCAGAAGATATCGACCCGAAACATCGCTCATTCCTTCTCTCCAGAGAGATGCTGCCTGCACCGCTGAGTTACACCAGCTTGCTGTGTCTATCCAGTCATAACACAGAATAAAACAACAAGAACACACAATAAACACATATTTAACATCCACCGTCCAACCTCTCCCTGTAGCTCAGGCCCCTCGAGTCCTGGCAACATCCTCGCAGTGACAATAAGAAATAATATTTTGGACTGAGGATGTGTCAGGAGATATGGAAATGCAGAGGTTGTAGCAACTTCTGTTCCTCACGTCCCGCCCTCCCCTGGCATGGATGCGTCTGATTGGCGCCTCGGCTCTAACGTCCGACCCTGCTGCTCACGGACGCGCCTGATTGGCCGCAATAGCCATCGGTCACTTCACAGGTCCCGCCCCCCTCTGGCAGGGGCGAGCCTGGTTGGCTGTCGGGACTTGCCAGTCATGCATGACGTCCAGCCCTCCAGCTCATGGACGCGTCTGATTGGTCGACTCTGACCTCACGACCCGCCACTTTAGCTCATGACCACGTCTCATTGGTCGGAGGCGGCTGTCTGTCTCCGCCCACGAACAAGTCCCGCGCCCTCCTCCCTGACATCGGGGCGACTGCTTGGTCACCACACACCCCTAAAGACGTCACACGTCCCGCCCTCCTCTGAAGGAGAAACCGCCTGATTGGCCGCCGAGGGTGTCCCGTCATCCCACTCACCCCCGCCTTCTTG
>CAUPSL010000222.1:0-12849 GCA_963514005.1 Raja brachyura
TGAGTGAGAGGGTGAGAGTGAGAGACACAGAGGTGTTTTACAGGAGCCCCCCCTCTCCACCCCCCCCCCCCGCCCCGTATCCCGGGTCTGACCCGCTTCTGGTTGTAGTTGACAGCGAGCCGGAGCCGGGCCAGGTTGGGGATCCCCTCCTCGAAGGCCTGCGCATCCTCGCCCGCGTCTGGCTTCACGTCCTCGCCGCTGTCGTTCAGGATGGCGTTCACCTCGCTCTGGTTCCGGCACATGCCCAGCAACTCCACGGCCAGGTCCTCACACAACTCCTCCAGGTTCAGGTACTCCGGCTGGGGTGGGGGGTGGAGGGGGGGGGGGGGGGGGGGTGGGGGGGGAGGGATGGGACAAGAGGGGGCAGAGAGACAGAGAGTAACATCCACCATCATTAAATGTTGTGGACCCGGCAGGCTTGACCCAATGTAACATAGAAACATAGAAACATAGAAATTAGGTGCAGGAGTAGGCCATTCGGCCCTTCGAGCCTGCACCGCCATTCAATATGATCATGGCTGATCATCCAACTCAGTATCCCGTACCTGCCTTCTCTCCATACCCCCTGATCCCCTTAACCACAAGGGCCACATCTAACTCCCTCTTAAATATAGCCAATGAACTGGCCTCAACTACCCTCTGTGGCAGAGAGTTCCAGAGACCCACCACTTTCTGTGTGAAAAAAGTCTTTCCCATCTCGGTCCTAAAGGATTTCCCCCTTATCCTTAAGCTGTGACCCCTTGTCCTGGACCTCCCCAACATCGGGAACAATCTTCCTGCATCTAGCCTGTCCAACCCCTTAAGAATTTTGTAAATTTTGTAAGTAAACATAGACAATAGGTGCAGGAGGAGGCCATTCAGCCCTTCAAGCCAGCACCGCCATTCAATGTGATCATGGCTAATCATCCCCAATCAGTACCCCGTTCCTGCCTTCTCCCCATATCCCCTGACTCCGCTATCTTTAAGAGCCCTATCTAGCTCTCTCATGAAAGCATCCAGAGAACCGGCCTCCACCTCCCTCTGAGGCAGAGAATTCCACAGACTCACAACTCTCTGTGAGAAAAAGTGTTTCCTCGTCTCCGTTCTAAAGGGCTTACCCCTTATTCTTAAACTGTGGCCCCTGGTTCTGGACTCCCCCAACATCGGGAACATGTTTCCTGCCTTTAGCGTGTCCAAACCCTTAACAATCTTATATGTTTCACTGAGATCCCCTCTCATCCTTCTAAATTCCAGAGTGTACAAGCCCAGCCGCTCCATTCTCTCAGCATATGACAGTCCCGCCATCCAGGGAATTAACCTTGTAAACCTACGCTGCACTCCCTCAATAGCAAGAATGTCCTTCCTCAAATTAGGGGACCAAAACTGCCCACAATACTCCAGGTGTGGTCTCACTAGGGCCCTGTACAACTGCCTCTTTGCTCCTATATTTAATTCCTCTTGTTATAGAGGCCAACATGCCATTCGCTTTCTTCACTGCCTGCTGTACCTACATGCTTACTTTCATTCACTGATGAACAAGGACCCCCAGATCCCGTTGTACTTCCCCTTTTCCCAACTTGATGCCATTTAGATAATAATCTGCCTTCCTGTTTTTGCCACCAAAGTGGATAACCTCACATTTATCCGCATTAAACTTCATCTGCCATGCATCTGCCCACTCCACCAACCTGTCCAAGTCACCCTGCATTCTCATAGCATCCTCCTCACAGTTCACACTGCCACCCAGCTTTGTGTCATCTGCAAATTTGCTAATGTTACTTTTAATTCCTTCATCCAAATCATTGATGTATATTGTAAATAGCTGCGGTCCCAGCACCGAGCCTTGCGGTACCCCACTAGTCACTGCCTGCCATTCTGAAAGGGACCCGTTAATCCCTACTCTTTGTTTCCTGTCTGCCAACCACTTCTCTATCCATGTCAGCACTCTACCCCCGATACCATGTGCCCTAATTTTGCCCACTAATCTCCTATGTGGGACCTTATCGAATGCTTTCTGAAAGTCCAGGTACACGACATCCACTGGCTCTCCCTTGTCCATTTTCCTAGTTACATCCTCAATAAATTCCAGAAGATTAGTCAAGCATGATTTCCCCTTCGTAAATCCATGCTGACTCTGACCGATCCTGTTACTGTTATCCAAATGTGCGGCTATTTCATCTTTTATAATTGACTCCAGCATCTTCCCCACAGCGTGAAGACGGGGAATCCCTTGTGCAGATTGCCTCCTTGAAGGATTTTCACATCTTCCTCTCGACCGACTAAACCAAACCCTTCATCCTGTCCCAGCCAGCCTTTTTTCACTCCAAATGGGGGTGCGTCCTCTTTGCGAGGAAAATACGGGCATGATGAGACAGAGATGGAGAAGCTGGAGTCCTGGTGTTGACAAGACCCGCTCTCTCAACGTCAGCACGACAATGGTCGACGTCAGGAAGTGTTTCCGTCCACAGGTCCCAGTTCACATCGGCAATGTCGGAGTAGAGACATCAAATACCTCGGAGCCAATATCACCAGCAACTTCTCCTGGCCCACTCGTATTGGGGCAACGACCAAGAAAGCTCACCAACGCCTCCACTTCCTTACAAGGTTTAGGAAGTTCGGCAAGTCCCCAACATCTCTCACCAACCTCTACAGATGCGCCGTAGAGAGCATGTTATCGGGATGCATCACAGCACGGTTTGGGAACAGCTCCGTCCAAAACCGCAAGGAATCGCAGAGTTCCCACACTCCAAAGACGTGCGGGTTTGTAGGTTAATTGGCTTCAGTAAAATTGTAAATTGTCCCTAGTGTGTGTGGGGTAGAGTTAGTGTGCGGGGATTGCTGGTCGGCGCGGACTTAGTGGGCTGAAGGGCCTGTTTCCGTGCTGTACCTCTAAACTAAACGACACTAGATCCTCACCAACTTCTGCAGATGCACCGTAGAAAGCATCCAATATGGAACCCCCATCCATATCAACGGGACGGAGGTGGAACGTGTCTCCAGCTTCAGGTTCCTGGGGGTCAACATCTCCGATGACCTCTCCTGGACCCACAACACATCCTCACTGATCAAGAAGGCTCACCAGCGTCTCTTCTTCCTGAGGAGACTTAAGAAGGTCCACCTGTCTCCCCAGATTCTGGTGAACTTCTACCGCTGCACCATCGAGAGCATCCTTACCAACTGCATCACAGTATGGTATGGTAACTGCTCTGTCGCCGACCGGAAAGCTCTGCAGAGGGTGGTGAAGATCGCCCAACGCATCACAGGCTCCTCACTCCCCTCCATTGAGTCTGTCCATAGTAAACGATGCCTGCGCAGGGTGCACAGCATCGCCAGGGACAGCTCACACCCCAACCATAGACTGTTTACCCTCCTCCCATCCGGGAGACGCTACAGGTCCCTCCGCTGCCGGACCAGCAGGCTCAAGAACAGCTTCTTCCCTGCGGCTGTCACACATCTCAACACTGCACCTCAATGACTGCCTGCCTCCTTCTTGATCTTCCAACCTACTTCACTGGAGCCATTGCACTTTTTCTAACCTGCACTTTCTCTGTACCTGCAACACTCTATTCTGCGATATCTCTTTTAGAAGGACGAGAGGGGATCTTATAGAAACATATACAATTCTTAAGGGGTTGGACAGGCTTGATGCAGGAAAAATGTTCCCCGATGGTGGGGGAGTCCAGAACCAGTTGAAGAATAAAGGGTCGGTCATTTAGGACTGAGATGAGGAAATACTTTTTCACCCAGAGAGTTGTGAATCTGTGGAATTCTCTGCCTCAGAGGGTGATTCACTGGATGTTTTCAAGAGAGAGTTAGATTTAGCTCTTGGGGCTAACGGAATCGAGGGATATGGGGAGAAGGCAGGAACGGGGTAGTGATTGGGGATGATCAGCCATGATCACAGTGAATGGCGGTGCTGGCTCGAAGGGCCGAATGGACCTATATTTTATGTTTCTATGGTTCAAGGATCTTTGGAACCTAATATCAGTGGTCGGAAACTTACAGGAGAGGCTTCTGACGGATAACCAGACTGATTCCTGGGATGTCAGGACTTCCATATGAGGAAAGACTGGATAGACTCGGCTTGTACTCGCTGGAATTTAGAAGATTGAGGGGGGATCTTATAGAAACTTACAAAATTCTTAAGGGGTTGGACAAGCTAGATGCTGGAAGATTGTTCCCGATGTTGGGGGAGTCCAGAACAAGGGGTCACAGTCTAAGGATAAGGGGGAATTCCTTTAGGACCAAGATGAGGAAAACATTCTTTACACAGAGAGTGGTGAGTCTCTGGAATTCTCTGCCACAGAAGGTAGTTGAGGCCAGTTCATTGGCTATATTTAAGAGGGCATTAGATGTGGCACTTGTGGCTAAAGGGATCAGGGGGTATGGAGAGAAGGCAGGTACGGGATACTGAGTTGGATGATCAGCCATGATCACATTGAATGGCGGTGCAGGCTCGAAGGGCCGAATGGCCTACTCCTGCACCTATTTTTCTATGTTTCTATGTTTCTATAAGATATATGTGCAATTAAATAGACAGATTGGAGATAGTCCGCATGGTTTTGTACGCAGGAGAATGTGTCGTACACATCTGACTGAGTTTTCTGAAGCAGTGTTGATGAGGGAAGAGCTGTAGATGTTGGCTCTATGTATGTCAGCAAGGCATTTCACACGGTTCCATGGGGTAGGCTGCTCTCGAAGGTTACTGCCTAACAGCACCAGAGACCCGGGTTCCATCCTGACTACGGGTGCTGTCCGTACGGAGTTTGCATGTTCTCCCCGTGACCACGTGGGTGTGTCCGGGTGCTCCGGTTTCCCCCACACTCCAGAGACGTGCGGGTTTGTAGGTTAATCGGCTCGGTGTAAATGTACAAATTGTCGCTAGTGTGTGTAGGATAGTGTTAGTGTGCGGGGATCGCTGGTCAGCACGGACTCGGTGGGCCGAAGGGCCTGTTTCTGCGCTGAATCTCTAAGGTTGATGAGGCCAAGTCTGTAGATGTGGAATATACGGACTTCAGCAAGGGATTCGACAAGGTTCTGCATGGTAGGTGCTCTGGAAGGTCGGAGCCAGGGACAGCTCACCGACTGGATAGAGAATTGCTTTTAGAGAATTCAATGATGTTTCCACTAGTGGGAGAGTCTAGGACCAGAGGGCACAGCCTCAGAATTAAAGGATGTTCCTTTAGGAAGGAGATGAGGAGGAATTTCTTTAACCAGAGGGTGGTGAATCTGTGGAATTCTATGCCACAGACGGCTGTGGAGGCCACAAGTCAGTGGATATTTTTAAGGCAGAGAGATAGATAGATTCTAGATCAGTGCGGGTGTCAGAGGTTACGGGGAGAAGGCAGGAGAATGGGGTTAGGAGGGAGAGTTAGATCAGCCATGATTGGATGGCGTAGTAGACTTGATGGGCCGAATGGCCTAATTCTGCTCCTAGAACTTATGAATATGCACCTTTGAACGTGGTGGAAGGTTGTCTTTTGGACTGGAGACATGTGACTAGTGGTGAAGACTAGCGTGAAGAAGGGTCTCGACCCGAAACGTCACCTATTCCTCCGCTCCAAAGATGCTGCCTCACCCGCTGAGTTTCTCCAGCATTTGTGTCTACCTGTGACTAGTGGTGTGCCTCAGGGTTGTGGTTTCACACCAATGATTTGGATGAGAACGTACAAGTTAGCAAGTTTACAGATGACACTAGTGTGGGTTTTATTGTAGACAGTGAAGAAGGTTATCAAATATTCCAACAGGGTCTTGACCAGTTGGACAAGCGGGCTGAGGAATGGTTAATGAAGGTAAGGGCAGGACCTACACAGTGAATGGCGGGGCTCTGGGTAGTGTTGTAGAGCAGAGGGATCTAGGAGTACAGGTGCGTGGTTCCTTGAAGGTCAAGTCCAGGTAGATAAGGTGGTCAATAGACAATAGACAATAGGTGCAGGAGTAGGCCATTGGGCCCTTCCAGCCAGCACCGCCATTCAATGTGATCATGGCTGATCATCCCCAATCAGTACCCCGTTCCTGCCTTCTCCCCATATCCCCTGACTCCGCTATCTTTAAGAGCTCTATCTAGCTCTCTCTTGAAAGTGTCCAGAGAACCGGCCTCCACCGCCCTCTGAGGCAGAGAATTCCACAGTCAAGAGGTCTTTCTGCACATTGGGCCTCATCAGTCAGGGTATTGAATATAGAAGTTGGGACGTGCAGGGAGGAACTGCAGATTCTGGTTTCAACTGAAGATAGACACAAAAAGCTGGAGTAACTCAGCGGGACAGGCAGCATCTCTGGAGAGAAGGAATGGGTGACGTTTTGGGTTGAGACCCTTCTTCAGACAGAGTCAGGGGAGAGGGAAACTTCTGGAATGCTATGGAACTCTATGGAACGCTATGGGACTTCTGGAACCCTCTGGAACTTCTGGAACTCTCTGGAACCCTCTGGAACTCTGGATCTTCTGGAACTCTCTGGAACCCTCTGGAACTCTGGATCTTCTGGAACTCTCTGGAACTCTCTGGATCTCTGGAACTCTATGGAACTCTATGGAACTCTCTGGAACTCTGGAACTCTATGAAACTCTATGGAACTCTCTGGAACTCTGGAACTCTATGAAACTCTATGGAATGCTCTGGAACTTCTGGAACTCTATGGAACTCTCTGGAACTCTGGAACTTCTGGAACTCTCTGGAACTCTGGAACTATGAAACTCTATGGAACTCTCTGGAACTCTGGAACTCTATGAAACTCTATGGAATGCTCTGGAACTTCTGGAACTCTCTGGAACTTCTGGAACTCTCTGGAACTCTCTGGAACTCTGGAACTTCTGGAACTCTCTGGAACTCTGGAACTTCTGGAACTCTCTGGAACTCTGGAACTTCTGGAACTCTCTGGAACTTCTGGAACTCTGGAACTTCTGGAACTCTCTGGAACTTCTGGAACTTCTGGAACTCTCTGGAACGCTATGAAACTTCTGGAACTCTCTGGAACTCTCTGGAACTCTCTGGAACTCTATGGAACTCTATGGAACGCTCTGGAACTTCTGGAACTCTATGGAACTCTATGGAACTTCTGGAACCCTCTGGAACTCTGGAACTTCTGGAACTCTCTGGAATTCTGGAACTTCTGGAACTCTGGAACTCTATGAAACTATGGAACTCTCTGGAACTCTGGACCTCTATGAAACTTCTGGAACTCTCTGGAACTTTCTGGGCCTCTCTCTCTGTGGCCGCCACTCACCTTGAACTCGGGCTCCTTCTTGGAGAGCTGCTTGAGCTCGCGGCTGAGCTTGAAGGCGCTGAGCATGGCATCCTCGTTGGCGATGGCTAGATAGGGTTTGCTGGCCAGACCCTTGTAGGTGTTCATGCGAGAGAGGGAGAACTTCAGCATGTCGTACTGCCGCCCGTTCAGACACTCGGGGCAAGAGCAGGAGATCTTGTGTGGGCTGGGGATCGAATGGCCTTTCTTCATCAGGAGGTCCACGATCTCAAAGAGGTCCTTCTGGCTGGCCAGGGTGAGCGGGGTGACCCCGGGGGCAAAGCGGGAGCTGTCGATGGAGTGGTCAAAGAGGGCCAGGGAGAAGGACATGATGTCCACCTTGTTGTGGCTGGTCCCCTTCTGCTGATCCAGCCGTTCCAGCAGCAGCTTCACCACGTTGATCAGGTTCATGTCCACCGCCACCAGCAGGGCCTCGTGGATCTGACGGAAGTCAAACTTGACGCAGCCCAGGAGCGCCACGATGATCTCCTCGTTGCTCATCCTGATGGCCAGGTTGAGGGCCTCCCGCCAGGACCGGTCCTCCGTATCGTCCAGTTGCCGCAGGATGCCGTCGCTGGTCTGCAGCAACTTGTAGATCTTGGCCACGTTGCCGTCGTAGATCGCCCCGATCAGGCTGGGCGGGAACTTCATCTTCTTACCAGCGATCTCCCGCCAGTTGTCCTCCTGCACACGGGGAGAAACACGGTCACTTGTTACAGGAGCACAACTAGGCCCTTCGGCCCATCATCCTGGATAGGATAGGATGGGGGAATGCACAGAGTTTTTTATCCAGAGCAGGGGAATCAAAAAATCACTGATTGGGGATGATCAGCCATGATCACATTGAATGGCAGTGCTGGCTCAAAGGGCCGAATGGCCTCCTCCTGCACCTATTGTCTATTGTCTATCTATCTATAAGATCCAGAGATCCTTTTCCCCTGTGGCTATCAAACTGTACAACTCATCCCCCTTCTGTCCTGGGGTAGACTGAGACTGAGACTGAGACTGGGACTGGGACTGGGACTGGGACTGGGACTGAGACTGAGACTGAGACTGAGACTGAGACTGAGACTGAGACTGAGACTGAGACTGAGACTGAGACTGAGACTGAGACTGAGACTGGGACTGAGACTGAGACTGAGACTGAGACTGAGACTGAGACTGAGACTGAGACTGAGACTGAGACTGGGACTGGGACTGGGACTGGGACTGGGACTGGGACTGAGAATGACACTGAGACTGAGAATGACACTGAGACTGAGACTGGGACGGAGACTGAGACTGGGAATGAGACTGAGACTGAGAATGAGAATGACACTGAGACTGAGTCTGAGACTGGGACTGAGACTGGGACTGAGACTGAGACTGAGACTGAGACTGGGTCTGGGACTGAGACTGAGACTGAGACTGAGACTGGGACTGAGACTGAGACTGAGACTGAGACTGAGACTGAGACTGGGACTGAGACTGAGACTGAGAATGGGACTGAGACTGGGACTGAGATGAGACTGAGACTGAGACTGGATCTGGGACTGAGACTGAGACTGGGACTGAGAATGAGAATGACACTGAGACTGAGACTGAGACTGGGACTGAGAATGACACTGAGACTGAGACTGGGACGGAGACTGAGACTGGGTCTGGGACTGAGACTGAGACTGGGACTGAGACTGAGACTGAGACTGAGACTGGGTCTGGGACTGGGACTGAGACTGGGACTGGGACTGAGACTGGGACTGGGACTGAGACTGGGTCTGGGACTGAGACTGAGACTGAGACTGAGACTGGGACTGAGGCTGAGACTGAGACTGGGACTGAGGCTGAGACTGAGCCTGGGACTGGGACTGAGACTGGGACTGGGTCTGGGACTGAGACTGAGACTGGGACTGAGACTGGGACTGAGACTGGGACTGAGACTGGGACTGAGACTGAGACTGGGACTGAGGCTGAGACTGAGACTGGGACTGGGACTGAGACTGGGACTGAGACTGGGACTGGGTCTGGGACTGAGACTGAGACTGGGACTGAGACTGGGACTGAGACTGGGACTGAGACTGGGACTGAGGCCGAGACTGAGACTGGGACTGGGACTGGCACTGGGACTGAGACTGGGACTGAGACTGACTCACCCCCCCCAATCCTTTCCACTCATCATTTTAATTCCATGTTTCATGTATCTTGTGTTTTTCACGATTGTTGGCAGATCGATATCCCTCCTGGGATCAATAACATTCTATCGTAGCGTATCATAAGGGCAAAGGGGAAAGATTGAATAGGAACCTGAGGGGCAACTTTTTAACGCAGAGGGTGGGGGGTGTATGGAACGAGCTGCCGGAGGAGGTAGTTGAGGCTGGGACTTTCCCAACGTTGAAGAAACAGTTATACAGGGACATGGATAGGACAGGTTTGGAGGGATATGGACCAAACGCGGGCAGGTGGGTCTAGTGTAGATGGGGCATGTTGGTTGGCGTGGGCTAGATGGGCTGAAGGGTCTGTTTCCACACTGTGTGACTGTGAGTCTACATCCAATCATGGCTGATCTATCTCTCCCTCCTAACCCCATTCTCCTGCCTTCACCCCATAACCCCTGACACCCGCACTGATCAAGAATCTATCTATCTCCGCCTTAAAAATATCCACTGACTTGTGGCCTCCACAGCCGTCTGTGGCAATTAATTTCACAGATTCACCATTTAGACCATTCAGCCCATCGAGCGAAGGATAGGACAGGTTTAGAGGGATATGGGCAGGTGGGCCTAGTGTAGCTGGGGCATGTTGGTTGGCGTGGGCTAGATGGGCTGAAGGGCCTGTTTCCACGCTGCATCACTCCATGAATTAATTGCCACAGAAGGTTGTGGAGGCCACAAGTCAGTATATATTTTAGTGTGGAGATTGACAGTCTGAAGAAGGGTCTGGACCCGAAACGTCACCCATTCCTTCGCTCCATAGATGCTGCCTCACCCGCTGAGTTTCTCCAGCATTTTTGTCCGCCCTAGTTACGGTGAAGTTCGTTATGTTCCATCTGCATTTGTCTTCCTTCCGACTGATTCAACTTCCTGGCAATCCCGCACCAGCATTCACAAGTCCCTTTGTATCTCCGATTTCCAAATTCTCTACATATTTAGAAAATAGTCTACGCCTTTATTGCTACGACCACACTTTGCTACGCTGTATTCCATCTGCCACTTCCCAGCCCACTCTCCCAACCTGCACGTTCTTCAATAGACAGACAACAGGTGCAGGAGTAGAGGCCATTCGGCCCTTCGAGCCAGCACCGCCATTCAATGTGATCACGGCTGATCATCCCCAATCAGTACCCCGTTCCTGCCTTCTCCCCATATCCCCTGACTCCGCTATCTTTATGGGCTGGTGAACAGATATTCTGCTCTCTGTGTCCCCCCCATTTGCTCCACCTATTGTCTGTGTGTTTGTCCTGGTTGTATTAATGTGATCTGTGTGGATAGCATGTAGAACAAAGCTTTACACTGTACCTCGATACACGCGACAATGACAGGCCTGAACCTAAAATCCACGAGCCCGTCTAAACGCCTCTTAAACGCCACTGTCGTATCCGCCCCCACCTCCACCCCCACCCCTGGCAGCGCGTTCCAGGCCCCCACCCCCCCTCTGTGTAAAACACTTGCCCCGCACATCCCCTTTAGACTTTGCCCCTCTCACCTTAAAGCTGTGCCCTCTAGTCTGTGACATCCCCGCCCTGGGGACAAGGCTGTGACTGTCTACCCTATCTACGCCTCAATAAAACGTCTATCAGGTCTCCCCTCAACCTGAGTCTGCAGAGTAACAGTTATCAGCCTGTGATCCCCCCCCCATAAGATCATAGCTTCCACAAGCAGAATGAGGCCATTCGGCCCATCAAGTCAACTCCCCCATTCAATCACGGCTGATCTATCTCTCCCTCCTAACCCCATTCTCCCTGCCTTCTCCCCACAACCCCCAACACCCGCACTGATCTAGAATCTATCTATCTCTGCCTTAAAAATATCCACTGACTTGTGGCCTCCACGGCCGTCTGTGGCAAAGAATTCCACAGATTCACCACCCTCTGGTTAAAGAAATTCCTCCTCATCTCCTTCCTAAAGGAACGTCCTTTAATTCTGTGGCTGTGCCCTCTAGTCCTAGACTCTCCCACTAGTGGAAACATCCTCTCCACATCCACTATCCAGGCTTCAGGTTAGTTTATTGAGGTACAGAGGCCATAAACCAGAGGACACGGGTTCAAGGTGAAGGGGAAAAGATTTAATAGGAACCTGAGGGGTAACTTTTTCACACAGAGGGCGGTGGGTGTATGGAACGAGCTGCCAGAGGAGGTAGTCGAGGCTGGGACTATCCCAACGTTTACCAGGTCTTTTCATTATTCTGTAAGTTTCAATGAGGTCCCCCCTCATCCTTCTAAACTCCAGCGAGTACAGGCCCAGCGCCGACAAACGCTCATCGTACGTTAACCCACTCATTCCTGGGATCGTTCTGGTAAACCTCCACTGGACCCTCTCCAGAGCCGGCACGTCCTTCCTCAGATACGGGGCCCAAAACTGCTCACAATCACCCCCCTCTCCCTCCCCTCACCCCCTCTTCCCCATCCTCACCCCTCCTCCCCTCCCCACTCACCCTACACCCTCTTGCCTCTGCTCACCCCCCTCCTCTCTCCCTCCTCTCACCCTCTCCTCACCCCTCACCCCCCCTCCTCCCTCCCTCCTCACCCTCTCCTCACCCCTCACCCCCTTCTCTCTCCCTCTTCACCCCTTCTGCCCCTCTCCCCCTGCTCACTCCCAACACCACCCTCTCGCCCCCTTTATCCTCTCTCCCCTTCTCCTCCCCCCCACCCCTCTGTCCCCCTCCTCACACTTACTCCCTGACCTCACCCCCTCTTGCCCACGTTCTCTCCCCCTCTCATCCCCTGCTCTCTCCCCCTCCCCCTCTCCCCCTCTCCCCCCCCTCCCCGCCTCCCCCCCTTCCTCACCCCCTGCCTCTCACTGTCCTTCTGACCCTCTTCATCCCCCTCACCCCCATTATTTTCCGTCTTGGTTCCCTCTCCATCCTCTCTCCCCCCTCTCTCTCCCCTTCTCTCTCTCCCCTTCTCTCTCCCCCCTCTCTCTCCCCCCTCTCTCTCCCCCTCTCTCTCCCCCTCTCTCTCCCCCCTCTCTCTCCCCCCTCTCTCTCTCCCCCCTCTCACAATCTAATTTTTCCTCTGTAAAGCACTTTGGCTTCAACATGATTTGATTTAAAAGTGCTATATAAATTAAAATTACTTACTTATTCTCCCCCCCACCCTCTCCCCACCCTCTCCCCTCTCCCCTCTCCCCTCTCCTCTCCCCACCCTCTCCCCTCTCCCCTCTCCCCACCCTCTCCCCTCTCCCCCCCACAGTCTCTCCCCCCTCCTCTCTCCCCTCTCCCCACCCTCTCCTCGGTCCCCCCCTCCCTCCTCTCCCCCCCCTCTCCCCCCTCTCCCCCCTCTCTGCCCCCCTCCCCCCCCCTCTCCCCCCCTCACTCACCGTCATGTGCTCCATGTTTGCGGGGTGTCTGTGCTTCGATCACCCGGAGAATCGTCCTTGTGATCCCGGTGCCCGGGTCAGATTCGCATCGACAGGTCCATGTGTGTCCCGTCCCGTCCCG
>CAUPSL010000223.1:0-16298 GCA_963514005.1 Raja brachyura
TTTTGTGTAACCCTCTTCTACCACTAAGATTGGTTCTAAGGCAGGCGCATTATTGCAATAATGATCTGGATACTCTGGGACTCTAATGTCTCCCATTCCATTCTTTGCTAACATTTGAGGACTCCATGGTCCTGGGTCAGAGATTGGCGCCTCCTTTTAACCATATAACAATTACAGCACGGAAACAGGCCCTCTCGGCCCTTCCAGTCCGTGCCGACCATTTATTTTCCCCTAGCCCCATCTACCCGCACTCGGACCATACCCCTCCATTCCCTTCCCGTCCATATACCTATCCACTTTACTTTTAAATGTTAAAATCGATCCTGCCTCCACCACTTCTGCTGGAAGAACATTCCACACAGCCACCACTCTCTGAGCAAAGAAGTTCCCCCTCATGTTACCCCTAAACCTCTGTCCCTTAATTCTCATGTCATGCCCTCTTGTTTGAATCTGCCCTACCCTCAATGGGAAAAGCTTGTCCACGTTGTAGATGGTTTTGCATGCAACCAATAACATAGTTACCTCAGTACCATTAACCCCGCCTAGTTAACATCAATCATAACGCCTTCCCCTTCCTGGATACGGTTCACTAGAAGAATGTAGCCAGTATTTGAGGATGTATGTAATACCTTGTGCTATCATTAAAATGTGTTGAACACTTTTAGAGTTTGTAAATTGCTTATTTACACACGTCAACTCTGTCTATCCCTTTCATCATTTTAAAGACCTCAATCAAGTCCCCCCTTAACCTTCTGCGCTCCAAAGAATAAAGACCCGCAGCTTGTTCAACCTCAACCACATATTCGGTTTTCGGTTTTACTGCAGGCTGGCCTTCCTCCTTTCTACCATATCTCACAGCTCTGGCCATCTGACTGGCATGGCTTTCCCACCAGTCCACATAGTATTAGTTCTGATTGATTCAGTCACATTAGCGGGAAGACAATTCAGCAGTACGTCACAGTATCGTGGAGACTTGACTCCATTCCCATAATTTCTGATTGATCCATGTACAGCTCTGAAAATCTTTCGAATAACTCATTTGGGTCCTGCTCCCTTCTTCGGGTTTATTTATTTTTTACTTTTAACCATATAACCATATAACCATATAACAATTACAGCACGGAAACAGGCCATCTCGGCCCTTCAAGTCCGTGCCGAACAACTTTTTTCCCTTAGTCCCACCTGCCTGCACTCATACCATAACCCTCCGTACCCTTCTCATCATTATGCCTATCCAATTTATTTTTAAATGATACCAACGAACCTGCCGCCACCACTTCCACTGGAAGCTCATTCCACACCGCTACCACTCTCTGAGTAAAGAAGTTCCCCCTCATGTTACCCCTAAACCTCTGTCCCTTAATTCTAAAGTCATGTCCTCGTGTTTGAATCTTCCCTATTCTCAAAGGGAAAAGCTTGTCCACATCAACTCTGTCTATCCCTCTCATCATTTTAAAGACCTCTATCAAGTCCCCCCTTAACCTTCTGCGCTCCAGAGAATAAAGACCTAACTTATTCAACCTATCTCTGTAACTTAGCTGTTGAAACCCAGGCAACATTCTAGTAAATCGCCTCTGTACCCTCTCTATTTTGTTGACATCCTTCCTATAATTGGGCGACCAAAATTGTACACCATACTCCAGATTTGGTCTCACCAACGCCTTGTACAATTTTAACATTACATCCCAGCTTCTATAGTCAATGCTCTGATTTATAAAGGCTAGCATACCAAAAGCTTTCTTTACCACCCTATCTATATGAGATTCCACCTTCAAGGAACTATGCACGGTTATTCCCAGATCCGTCTGTTCAACTGTATTCTTCAATTCCCTACCGTTTACCATGTACGTCCTATTTTGATTTGTCCGGCCAAGGTGTAGCAAGGTGTAGTTTTATTTTTTATATTTGTAGAATATTTTTTATTAATTTAAAAAATATATATATTTTCTTTATTAGAAGTAATGTACATTACAGTGATATGAGGCCAAAATAACATAGTACATTTCCTGTACCACTTCTTGTTTTAAACTTTAATAAGAAGCAGAGAGATAGTAAGTGCGTGAGAGAGGACCAGGAAGAGCCCGTGGAAGCGTAAGACACGAGAAAGAATAAAAAAAGAAAACCAAAGGGAAAGAAAGAGAGAAACAGAAAACAGAAAGTATGAGGAAATATTTAAAGTTATTTCTGAAGTTCTTAAAATTAGATTGGACCCTGACCCAAAGTTAATAATATTTGGAATTCCGGATTCAAATTTGGCACTTACAGTAAATCAAAGAAATTTCCCGCTAATGTGACTGAATCAATCAGAACTAAGACTATGTGGACTGGTGGGAAAGCCATGCCAGTCAGATGGCCAGAGCTGTGAGGTATGGTAGAAAGGAGGAAGGCCAGCCTGCAGTAAAACCGAAAACCGAATATGTGGTTGAGGTTGAACAAGCTGCGGGTCTTTATTGTGTTAAAGAAGGGACTGCAGATGCTGGAGAATCGAGGGTTACACAAAAGGCTGGAGAAACTCAGCGGGTGCAGCAGCATCTAAGGAGCGAAGGAGATAGGCGACGTTTCGGGTCGAGACCCTTCTTCAGACTGGGCTCGAAGAAGGGTCTCGACCCGAAACGTCGCCTATCCCCTTCACTCCTTAGATGCTGCTGCACCTGCTGAGTTTCTCCAGCTTTTTGTGTAACCCTGTGGTCTTTATTCTTTGGAGCGCAGAAGGTTGAGGGGGGCTCTTGATTGAGGTCTTTAAAATGATGAAAGAAATTTCTTTGATTACTGTTCGATAATAGGGGAAAAAAAATCATATTGAAATTTTGGAAGGGGGACATTATCCCCCCACAATTAAAATGTGGGCGGCAGAGATGTTGGAGACGTTACATTTAGAAAGAATCAGATTTGTCCTATTGGAGAAATATAATTCCTTCGAACAAATGTGGTCTCCATATGTACAGTATTTAGAGAAGTAGCTGTTCTTGACGTCACAGCTCGGCGGGTACCCTGCGGGATTTGGTGAGAATAATTTATTTTTATACTAGGATTAATATGCATGTCTTTATTGATATTATCATTTGTAATAGTGTTAGTTACAATATATTTTGTTGTTTTTCATTTATATTTATAGATATATAATATCTTTTCACTTTCTGTTAACTTTTCCTTTCTCTTTTCTATTTTTTTCTTATATATAATCAAATTATTATTTAATCACATCTTTATTGATTTAAAACTGCTCTATTCTTTCTCTGTCTTTATCTCCAAAAAAATAGAAGATAATAATTATCAACGTGTTATTTGTATAAATATTGAATTAAGTTGATGTTTGTAAATCTGTTTACAATATTGTAAATTGATTACTTCTAATAAAAGAAATTATATTAAAAAAAAGAGAAGTATGAGGAAGTGAAATAAGATAAAAAGGGATGTGCCTCCCTCATATCTTTACGCACCCCTCACCCGGTCCTGAAACCGTTTATTTCCAGAGCTATGCTCCACCCTATGCTTGTAATAAGTCGATAAATGGAGACTAAAATCTTTAAGGATTGGTCTGATTTGCCTGCTGGGACGAATCTCACGTCTTCGAGGTGTAACGTTTTGGACATGTTTGGAATCCATATTTTTACCGTTGGTGTGGGTGCGTTTTTCCAGAATCTAAGTATGAGGTTTTTTTGCCGTTATTAAGCCATAATTAAGGAAGCTCTTTTGGAACGAAGTCAACTCAAAGCCGGCTTCCATTGTTCCAAAAATGAACAATTCTGCGTTCGGTTTCAATTTTATTTTTAATAATTATGTCAATATTTCCAAGATTTCATTCCAAAAATTTTTTGGATATTTATGCAAAAAAACAAAGGAGTGTGCTATAGTTGCATCTTGGGATAGACGTTTATCACAAGTGGGGGAAACATTTGGAAAACATTTACTTAGTTTAGTTTTTGAATAATATAGTCTGTGTAAGGTTTTGAATTGGATTAAAATATGTCTTACATTGATCGTGCATTTATGCACATATCGCAAGTGTTTATCCCAACTCTCTTTCGAGGTTTTTTATAGATAGTTCTTGTTCCCAATCTCTTCTAATTCTATTGGATGATGGTATTTCTATATTTAGGATGATATTATACAAGTATGATATTAAGTTAGTTCGCCTTTCTGTTCATAGCTTCATCTAATAGGTCTGGCGTCAAAGTTTGGTATTCTTGTCTATGTTTTTTCAAATAATCCCGGATTTGAAGATATTTAAAATATTGATTACTTCTCAGATTGTATTTAAGTTGTAGTTGTTGGAATGATAAAAACATTCCAGTTTCATACATGTCTCCAAAAGTTTTAATTCCCATTCTTTCCCAATGTGTAAATGATTTATCAATAGTGGAAGGTTTAAACGACGGATTATTAACTATGGGGGAGAGAAGCGATAGAAGCTACCTGCGCTGTAAGTATAAATCTAGCGCGGGGCTTGCTTTTCACAGAGGCCCGGGGAGCCGTGGGTCAGAGAGGGTGGAGCTACATGCGCTGTGAATATAAATCTAGCGCGGGGCTTGCTTTTCACAAAGGCCCGGGGAGACAGAGTGTGGGGCTATCTGCGCTGTGAGTATAAATCTAGTGTGGGGCTTTAATTTAAGGGTTAATTTTATTTGTTTCCAAATTATAATAGTACCATGAATAATTGGATTTTGAGAGAAGGATCGCTCCGATATTAAAAGGGGAACAATCCTCGCTCTCCATTACTATCCAGTCCACCCGTTGGGCAGAGTTGTCCAACAGGTGAATCACATTTTTGATATTTGCTGCCCAATAATAATACAAAAAATGAGGGAGTGTTAATCCACCAAATTCTTTAGGTTTGCACAAGTGTCTTCTTTGAATTCTATGGGATTTGTAGTCCCATATAAAATTTGTGATATCAGAATCCAGTTTTTTAAAAACATTTTAGGTAAGTATATTGGTATTGATTGGAATAGATATACAATTTGTGTTAAAAAAAAATCATTTTTATGGCATTTATTCGGCCTATTAAAGATATCAGTTTTCCAAAATTTAATCAGGGCGTTTAATTTATTAAACGTAGTAGGGGCATATCGTTTGCATTAAATAAAGATTTATATTTTCTGGTAATTTTGATTCCCAAATATTTAAACTTTTCTGCAGCAATTTTAAAAGGGAATTTTAACAGGTGCGCCGAGTCTTGAGGTTTTATCGTCATAATTTCACTTTTATTCTATATCCTGTAAAGGATCCAAATTCCTCTATCAGATTTAATATATTTGATATGCTGATTTGCGATTTTGTGATGCACAGTAGTACATCATCTGCGTATGATGATATTTTGTTATTTCAGTATTTTGTATTATAACCATGGGTATTCCGGTGTGTTCTAATGCTTTCTGCTAGAGGTTCTATTACAAGAGCAAATAGCCGGGGTGATAGTGAGCATCCCTGTCTATTGCCCCTGGATAATTGACATTTCGGGGACAACATGTTATTAGTTAATATTCTAGCAGTGGGCCTGTCATATAATAGTTTTACCCCATGAGATAAAATTCTCTCCCATTTGAAATGTTTGCAATACTTTAGCGAGGTAGTCCCATTCCACTTGATCAAATGCTTTTTCTGCGTCCACTGAAATAATTGATACGTCTTGTTCTTCAGTTTTATATGAATGTATTATATTAAACATACAATAATCTGAGACGTCTGTTTAATATAATACATTCATACTCTTGGGTATATTTGCATTTATTAGAAGCAATTGTACTGAAATATAACCAACGGCATATGACATAATATATAGTTATTGTACAGCGTCAATTTTGACTTTTCACTATAGTTAAGAGACAAGAAAGGAGAAAAAGCAAGAGAGAGAAAGAGTGGAATGTGTAAGGATAGAACCCCTAGACTACCCAACGGTGTAGCCAAAGAGTGAGTCAGTAAAAGAAATAAGAAAGGAATAGAGAAATAACAAGACAAACAAAGAAAGAAAGAGAAAAATGATGATATACCGGCCTCACATCCCTCCCCACCCTTCACCCAACCCGTAATTAGATTAAACTCCAGAATCTGGAGGAATCTGATGGAAAGACATCCTTGCCATAGAGGGGGTACAGAGAAGATTCACCAGACTGATTCCTGGGATGTCGGGACTTTCATATGAGGAAAGACTGGATAGACTCGGCTTGTACTCGCTGGAATTTAGAAGATTGAGGGGGGATCTTATAGAAACTTACAAAATTCTTAAGGGATTGGACAAGCTAGATGCAGGAAGATTGTTCCCGATGTTGAGGGAGTCCAGAACAAGGGGTCACAGTCTAAGGATAAGGGGGAATTCCTTTAGGACAGAAATGAGGAAAACATTCTTTACACAGAGAGTCGTGAGTCTCTGGAATTCTCTGCCACAGAGGGTAGTTGAGGCCAGTTCATTGGCTATATTTAAGAGGGCGTTAGATGTGGCCCTTGTGGCTAAGGGGATCAGAGGGTATGGAGAGAAGGCAGGTACGGGAAACTGAGTTGGATGATCAGCCATGATCACATTGAATGGCGGTGCAGGCTCGAAGGGCCGAATGGCCTACTCCTGCACCTATTTTCTATGTTTCTATGTTTCTAATTGGGTTGCCCCGTACTATCCTTGTAATGAATCAATGAAGGGTGTCCATGTCTTCGAAGAAGGCTCTGCTTTTTCTGCCAAGGCAAATCTAATATTTTCGAGGTGTAGCGTCTCGGACACGTTTGTAAATCCACATTTTGAGAGTAGGGGCAGGTGGATGTTTCCAAAATATGAGTATTTGTTTTTTCGCCGTTATCAGGCCATAAATGAGGAAAGGTCTTTGAAATATTGATAGCTCAGAACAGGCTTCCGACACACCTAGAGTGATCAGTTCCGTGTCTAATCCAATTTTATTTTTAGTGTCTTTGAGTCTTCGGTTTTCTATCCAAAATTCTCGTTGGGTCAATTGGTTTCTGGAGAGTATTCGCAAGGGCAGTTAGAACTGCCTTTTCCCTTGCATCATTGTCTGCTCTTACGCTTGCCAGTGCTACATGTGTCGGGTGTCCTAGGGTCGATAGGAATCTAGTATGCTCACTTGGAACTGGATCACTGGATCACTGGATCACTGCCCATAAATCTCGGGGGTCTGCGTGATACGCATTGTGGTTAACCATATAACAATTACAGCACGGAAACAGGCCTTCTCGGCCCTTCCAGTCCGTGCCGACCATTTATTTTCCCTTAGTCCCATCTACCTGCACTCAGACCATACCCCTCCATTCCCTTCCCGTCCATATACCTATCCACTTTACTTTTAAATGTTAAAATCGATCCTGCCTCCACCACTTCTGCTGGAAGATCATTCCACACAGCCACCACCCTCTGAGTAAAGAAGTTCCCCCTCATGTTACCACTAAACTTCTGTCCCTTAATTCTCATGTCATGCCCCCTTGTTTGAATCTTCCCTACCCTCAATGGGAAAAGCTTATCCACGTCAACTCTGTCTATCCCTTTCATCATTTTAAAGACCTCAATCAAGTCCCCCCTTAACCTTCTGCTCTCCAAAGAATAGAGACCTAACTTGTTCAACCTTTCTCTGTAACTTAGTTGCTGGAACCCAGGCAACATTCTAGTAAATCTCCTCTGTACTCTCTCTATTTTGTTGACATCCTTCCTATAATTAGGCGACCAAAATTGTACACCATACTCCAGAATTGGTCTCACCAATGCCTTGTACAATTTTAACATTACTTCCCTACTCCTATACTCCTGGTTCTTCAGTAATCTACAAAGGAAGCAGGTGACTTCTTTCCGTCAGGGACCTTGCTCAGTCAGGACTGCCATCATCTCGTTGGGCTTGCTTGGGGCATGGACATCTATCGTACGGGGATTACTTTGCACCCACTGCACAAACCCGGATGGAACGCAGGGTGAGGCATCTCCCTGACTGGGAACTGCCTACGAGTTGTGCACTCTGCCCTCATAATGTTTGCTACATTGGGATCTGTCTCAGTATCTCCAGCTATTGTCCCACCCTCAGAGGTTCTCTCCCCCTCACTAAGGGAATCACGGTGCCTTCCAAACGATGCTCCCTGATCTCCCGCTGCTCGTCTAACTCGTCTGGGCACAGGCTCGCAAAGACACTTAGTATTATTCCTTCAACGACTCCATCCTTGAATACTGGAACTATCTTTACTTTCCTCCTGGTGCCGTGAGCCACCGGACTATGGAGTAATCGGGGTTAAGACTGGGAAAAGACTGTCTCCCCTATCTACGCCTCTCATAATTTTATACACTTCTATCAGGTCTCAGTGATCAGGTTATCTATTGTCACGTGTACTGAGGTACAGTGAACAGCTTCTGTTGCGTGCTATCCAGTCAGCGGAAAGACAACACACGATCACAATCGGTCCATTCACAGTGTACAGATACAGGATAAAGGGATTAACATTTAGTGCAAGGTAAAGCCAGCAAAGTCCGATCAAGGATAGTCCGAGGGTCACCAATGAGGTAGATAGTAGTTCAGCGCTGCTCTCTGCTTGTGGTAGGATGGTTCAGTTGCCTGATAACAGCCGGGAAGAAACTGTCCCTGAATCTGGAGGTGTGTGCGTTTTCACACTTCTGTACCCCTTGCCCGTTGGGAGAGGGGAGAAGAGGGAGTGGCCGGGGGTGAGACTGGTCCTTGATGATGCTGCTGGCCTTGCCGAGGCAGCGTGAGGTGTAGATGGAGTCGATGGAAGGGGAGGTTGGTTTGTGCGATGGTCTGGGCTGCGTCCACAATTCGCTGCAATTTCTTGTGGTCTTGGATGGAGCCGTTCCCAAACCGTGCTGTGATGGATGCATCCCGATAAAATGCTTCCTGCGGCGCATCTGTAGAAGTTGGGGAGAGTTGTGAATGAATGAATGAATACGTTTATTGGCCAAGTATTCACATACAAGGAATTTGCCTTGGTGCTCCGCCCACAAGTGACAACATGACATACAGTGACAGTTACGAATGACACATAAAACATTAAACATTAATAATAATAAAACATGTGAATTATATCAAATACCAGATCAAAGGGAGGCTACAGATTTTTGGCTGTTGAGTAGAGCAACTACTCGTGGATAAAAGCTGTTTTTATGTCTGGCTGTGGCAGCTTTGACAGTCCGGAGTCGCCTTCCAGAGGGAAGTGATTCAAAGAGTTTGTGGCCAGGGTGAGAGGGGTCAGAGATGATCTTGCCCGCTCGCTTCCTGGCCCTTGCAGTGTACAGTTCGTCAATGGGGGGAAGGTTGCAGCCAATAACCTTCTCTGCTGATCGGACGATTCGCTGCAGCCTCCAGGTGTCGTGCTCGGTGGCTGAGCCAAACCAGACCATGATGGAGAAGGTGAGGACAGACTCTACGATGGCTGTGTAGAATTGGACCATCATTGCCTGTGGCAGATTGTGCTTCCTCAGCTGCCGCAGGAAGTACATCCTCTGTTGTGCCTTTTTGACTGTGGAGTCGACGGTAGCCCCCCACTTAAGGTCCTTGGAGATGATGGTTCCCAGGAACTTAAAAGACTCCACAGATGTGACTGTGGTGTTATTGATGGTGAGTGGGGTGAGGGGAGGGGGAGCTCTCCTAAAGTCTACAATCAATTCCACTGTCTGAAGAGCGTTGAGCTCCAGGTTGTTGCTACGGCACCAGGATGCCAGCTGTGACACTTCCTGTCTGTAGACAGATTCCTCCCCATCCTGGATCAGTCCAATCAGGGTTGTGTCGTCCGCAAACTTGAGAAGCTTGACAGAGGTGTCTGTGGAGGTGCAGTCGTTGGTGTAGAGAGAGTAGAGGAGGGGGGAGAGTACGCAGCCTTGCGGTGCTCCTATGCTGAGCGTCAGCGGGTCTGGGATGTGCTTTCCCAGCCTCACTTGCTGCTTCCTGTCCGTCGCTGCCTAGGGAAGTATAGGCGTTGGTGCATGGAGTTTGTACGTTCTCCCCGTGACCTGCGTGGGTTTTCTCTGGAGAGAAGGAATGGGTGACGTTTCGGGTCGAGGCCCTTCTTCACTAACAGAGACTGGGGTAAGGCTGGAAGTGCGGGAAGAATGACTACACTGACAGCACCCGGATGCAGGAATTTGCGACCCACGCAGAATTATGCACCGTGAATCTCCCTCCTTGCAAACTGCCAAGCTCATCTCAATTATGCATCCGTGCACAAGCCACTGTGTCCTCAATAATGTAAGGCTGAGGGGGGAAATCACAGCTGGATGGGCAGAAGGGTGGCGGCTAATGGGTATTCTGAGCCAGAAATACTCAAGAACTAACATAGAAACATAGAAATTAGGTGCAGGAGTAGGCCATTCGGCCCTTCGAGCCTGCACCGCCATTCAATATGATCATGGCTGATCATCCAACTCAGTATCCCGTACCTGCCTTCTCTCCATACCCTCTGATCCCTTTAGCCACAAGGGCCACATCTAACTCCCTTACTGTGGAACAGAGAACAGAGTTCCGTTCAGTTTCAGTCTAGTTTATTGTCACGTGCACCGAGGTTACAGTGAAAAGCTTTTTGTTGCGTGCTATCCAGCCAGCGGAAAGACAATACATGATTACAATCGAGCCGTCCACAGTGTACAGATACAGGATGAAGGGAATAACGTTTGGTGCAAGGTAAAGCCAGCAAAGTCCGGTCAAGGATAGTCCGAGGGTCGCCAATGAGGTGGACAGTAGTTCAGGACTGAAGAAGGGTCTCGACCCGAAACATCACCCGTTCCTTCTCTCCAGAAATGCTGCCTGTCCCGCTGAGTTACGCCAGATGTTTGTGTCTATCTTTGGTTTAAACCAGCATTTGCCGTTCCTCCCTACACAGTAGTTCGGGACTGCTCTCTAGTTGGGGTAGGGTGGTTCAGTTGCCCGATGACACCGAAAAAAAACAGGGCATTCGGGCAGCACGGTGGCGCAGCGGTAGAGTCGCTGCCTCACAGCGCCAGAGACCCAGGTTCGATCCCGACTACGGGTGCTGTCCGTACGGAGTTTGTACGCTCTTCTTGTGACGTGCGTGGGTTTTCTCCGGGTGCTCCGGTTTCAATTGACAACAGACAATAGGTGCAGGAGGAGGCCATTCGGCCCTTCGAGCCAGCACCGCCATTCAATGTGATCAAGGCTGATCATCCCCAATCAGTACCCCGTTCCTGCCTTCTCCCCATATCCCCTGACTCCGCTATCTTTAAGAGCCCTATCTAGCTCTCTCCCACAATGCAACATGCAGGTTTGTAGGTTAATTACGTAGTTTCTGGGAATTGTAAATTGACCCTGGTATATCGGTTAGAACTGGTGTACAGGTGATCAATGGTCAGCACAGACTCAGTGGGACGAAGGGCCTGTTTCCATGCTGCATCTCTAAAGTCCTTGAAAGTTGCATCACGGGTAGAAAAGGTGGTCAAAAAGGCTTTTTTAGATATTGCGTACAGTTTTGGTCTCCTAATCTGAGGAAAGACATTCTTGCCATAGAGGGAGTACAGAAAAGGTTCACCAGACTGATTCCTGGGATGTCAGGACTTCCATATGAAGAAAGACTGGATAGACTCGGCTTGTACTCGCTAGAATTTAGAAGATTGAATTGAATACCAATTGAATAACTACTTTGGTTCTGTCTTCACTAAGGAAGACATAAATAATCTGCCGGAAATAGCAGTGGAACGGTGGTCAAATAAGATGGAGGAACTGAGTGAAATCCAGGTTAGCCAGGAGGTGGTGTTGGGTAAATTGAACGGATTGAAGGCCGATAAATCCCCAGGGCCAGATAGTCTGCATCCCAGAGTACTCAAGGAGGTAGCCACAGAAATAGTGGATGCATTAGTGATAATTTTTCAAAATTCCTTAGATTCTGGAGTAATTCCTGAGGATTGGAGGGTAGCTAATGTAACCCCACTTTTTAAAAAAGGAGGGAGAGAGAAAGCGGGAAATTACAGACCAGTTAGTCTAACATCGGTAGTGGGGAAACTGCTAGAGTCAGTTATTAAAGATGGGATAGCAGCGCATTTGGAAAGTGGTGAAATCATTGGACAAAGTCAGCATGGATTTACGAAAGGTAAATCATGTCTGACAAATCTGATAGAATTTTTTGAGGATGTAACTAGTAGAGTGGATAAGGGAGAACCAGTGGATGTGTTATATCTAGACTTTCAGAAGGCTTTCGACAAGGTCCCGCATAAGAGATTAGCATACAAACTTAAAGCACACGGTATTGGGGGTTCAGTATTGATGTGGATAGAGAACTGGCTAGCAGACAGGAGGCAAAGGGTAGGAGTAAACGGGTCCTTTTCAGAATGGCAGGCAGTGACTAGTGGGGTGCCGCAAGGCTCAGTGCTGGGACCCCAGCTATTTACAATATATATTAATGATTTGGACGAGGGAATTCAATGCAACATCTCCAAATTTGCAGATGATACCAAGCTGGGGGGTATAGTTAGGTGTGAGGAGGATGCTTGGAGGCTGCAGGGTGATTTGGATAGGCTGAGTGAATGGGCAAATGCATGGCAGATGCAGTATAATGTGGATAAATGTGAGGTTATCCACTTTGGTGGCAAAAACATGAGGGTAGACTATTATCTGAATGGTGGCAGATTAGGAAAGGGGGAGATGCAACGAGACCTGGGTGTCATGGTACACCAGTCATTGAAAGTAGGCATGCAGGTGCAGCAGGCAGTGAAGAAAGCAAATGGTATGTTAGCATTCATAGCGAAAGGATTTGAGTATAGGAGCAGGGAGGTTCTACTGCAGTTGTACAGGGTTTTGGTGAGGCCACACCTGGAGTATTGCGTACAGTTTTGGTCTCCAAATCTGAGGAAAGACATCCTTGCCATAGAGGGGGTACAGAGAAGATTCACCAGACTGATTCCTGGGATGTCAGGACTTTCATATGAGGAAAGATTGGATAGACTCGGCTTGTACTCGCTGGAATTTAGAAGATTGAGGGGGGATCTTATAGAAACTTACAAAATTCTTAAGGGGTTGGACAAGCTAGATGCTGGAAGATTGTTCCCGATGTTGGGGGAGTCCAGAACAAGGGGTCACAGTCTAAGGATAAGGGGGAATTCCTTTAGGACCGAAATGAGGAAAACATTCTTTACACAGAGAGTGGTGAGTCTCTGGAATTCTCTGCCACAGAAGGTAGTTGAGGCCAGTTCATTGGCTATATTTAAGAGGGCGTTAGATGTGGCACTTGTGGCTAAAGGGATCAGGGGGTATGGAGAGAAGGCAGGTACGGGATACTGAGTTGGATGATCAGCCATGATCACATTGAATGGTGGTGCAGGCTCGAAGGGCCGAATGGCCTACTCCTGCACCTATTTTCTATGTTTCTATGTTTCTATTGAGGGGGGATCTTATAGAAACTTACAAAATGCTTAAGGGGTTGGACAGGCTAGATGCAGGAACATTGTTCCCGATTTTGGGGAAGTCCAGGACAAGGGGTCACAGTTTAAGGATAAGGGGGAAATCGTTTAGGAACGAGATGAGAAAAACATTTTTCACACAGAGAGTGGTGAATCTGTGGAATTCTCTGCTGCAGAAGGTAGTTGAGGCCAGTTCATTGGCTATATTTAAGAGGGAGTTAGATGTGGCCCTTGTGGCTAAAGGGATCATGGGGGTATGGAGAGAAGGCAGGTATGGGATACTGTTGGATGATCAGCCATGATCATATTGAATGGCGGTGCAGGCTCAAAGGGCCAAGTGGCCTACTCCTGCACCTATTTTTCTATGACGCTTTGGCCTTCATCAGCCAGCGTTGACGTTGGGAGGTCATGTTATAATGGTATAAGACGCAGGTGAGCTTCGCTTGGACTTTGCTGGACTCACCTTGCACGAAACGTTGCTCCCTTATCCTGTATCTGTACACTGTAAATGGCTCGATTGTAATCACGTATTGTCTTTCCGCTGACTGGTTAGCACGCAGCAAAAAGCTTTTCACTGTACCTCGATACACGTGACAATGAACTAAACTGCACTATTCTGTTCAGTTTTAGTCACCATGTTACAGGAAAGAAGTCGTCCAGCTGAAAAGGGCGCAGAGAAGATTTACGAGGATGTTGCCAGGACTCAAAGGTCTGAGCTACAGGGAGAGGTTGCGCAGCCTGGGACTCTATTGCTTGGAGCGCAGGAGGATGAGGGATGATCTTATAGAGGTGGACAAAATCATGAGAGGAATCACGAGAGTAGATTTTCAAAGTCTACAGAGAGATTTGGGCCATTTGGAAGAGTGGGCTGAAAGATGGCAGATGGAGTTTAATGCTGATAAGTGTGAGGTGCTACATCTTGGCAGGACAAATCAAAATTGGACGTACATGGTAAATGGTAGGGAATTGAGGAATGCTGTGGAACAGAGGGTTCTAGGAATAACTGTGCATAGTTCCCTGAAGGTGGAATCGCATGTAGATAGGGTGGTAAAGAAAGCTTTTGGTGTGCTGGCCTTTATAAATCAGAGCATTGAATATAGGAGTAGGGAAGTAATGTTAAAATTGTACAAGGCATTGGTGAGACCAATTCTGGAGTGTGGTGTACAATTTTGGTCCCCTAATTATAGGAAGGATGTCAACAAAATAGAGAGAGTACAGAGGAGATTTACTAGAATGTTGCCTGGGTTCCAGCAAATAAGTTACAGAGAAAGGTTGAACAAGTCAGGTCTTTATTCTTTGGAGCGCAGAAGGTTAAGGGGGGACTTGATTGAGGTCTTGAAAATGATGAAAGGGATAGACAGAGTTGACGTGGATAAGCTTTTCCCATTGAGGGTAGGGAAGATTCAAACAAGAGGGCATGGCATGAGAATTAAGGGACAGAAGTTTAGGGGTAACATGAGGGGGAACTTCTTTACTCAGAGAGTGGTGGCTGTGTGGAATGATCTTCCAGCAGAAGTGGTGGAGGCAGGATTGATTTTAACATTTAAAAGTAAAGTGGATAGGTATATGGACGGGAAGGGAATGGAGGGGTATGGTCTGAGTGCAGGTAGATGGGACTAGGGGAAAATAAATGTTCGGCACGGACTGGAAGGGCCGAGAAGGCCTGTTTCCGTGCTGTAATTGTTATATGGTTATATGGTTATATGGAATAGATCGGGTAGATGTACGGAGTCTCTTGCCCAGAGTAGGGGAATCGAGGACCAGAGGACACAGGTTTAAAGTGAGGGGGGAAAGATTTAATAGGAACCTAAGATGGGGGAATTCTTTGCTTCCTTCAACATTGCCCCAGTTGCCGACGCCCACACTCCGAAGTCGGGCAGTTTTGCAGGTTGATCGGCTCCCGGCCTCTCCTCACGTCTCTGCCGCTTCCCAGCCCAACAACCGCCAGGTCCACATCACCTTTGGTGTCTCTGAGGCGCTCCCTCCTCTCCCCCACCCCCCAGGGGCGCTCCCTCCTCTTATTCACTCACACTCACACTCACTCACATACTCACACTCACACTCACTCACACACTAACACACACACACACTAACACACACTCACACTCACTCACACACTAACATACACACACACTAACACACACTCACACACTAACACACACTCACACACTAACACACACTCACACACTAACACACTCACACACTAACACACACACACACTAACACACACTCACACTCACTCACATACTAACATACACACACACTAACACACGCTCACACACTAACACACTCACACACTAACACACACTCACTCACACACTAACATACACACACACTAACACACACTCACACACTTACACACACTCACACACTAACACACACTCACACACTAACACACTCACACACTAACACACACACTCACACTCACTCACACACTAACATACACACACACTAACACACACTCACACACTAACACACACTCACACACTAACACACTCACACACTAACACACACACTCACACTCACTCACACACTAACATACACACACACTAACACACACTCACACACTAACACACACTCACACACTCACACACACTCACACACTAACACACACTCACACACTAACACACACTCACACACTAACACACTAACACACACACACACTCACACTCACACACACTAACACACACTCACACTCACTCACACACTAACACACACTAACACACACACACTCACACACACACACACACACACACACAGCGGGCAGGTGGTTCCCGACACAGCGGCGCCCGGGCTCACACACACTCCCGCTCCAGAGAGGATGAGGGAGCGCCCCGGGGGGGGGGGGGGGGGGGGGGGATGAGGGAGCGCCTCACCCTCTCTCTGTGTTTGTTGCCGTCACCAGGGAGACGCGTCCTGTGCATTAAAGGGAAGGTCACAGCTCCTGGACACTGAATACACG
>CAUPSL010000224.1:0-63272 GCA_963514005.1 Raja brachyura
AATCGCACCTTTTAGTTTAGTTTTAGCCTGTCCAAGTGGAAAGTTTGTGAGAAAGAACTGCAGATCGAAGGTAGACACCAAATGCTGGAGTAACTCAGCGGGTGAGGCAGCATCTATGGAGAGAAGGAATGGGTGACGTTTCGGTTCTAGACCCTGAAGGGAAGACCCTGAAGGGTCTCGACCCAAAACGTCACCCATTCCTTCTCTCCATAGATGCTGCCTCACCCACTGAATTACTCCGTGAAATGTTTAGTTGAGTTTAGAGATACAGTGCATAAGCAGGCCCTTTGATCAGAAACGTCATCCATGCCATTCCGCCAGAGATGCTGCCTCACCCGCTGAGTAACCGCGGCACTTTGCGTGTCTATGATCCGGTGACTCCGTGGCGAGCGTGCGTTACCCCGCCTCTCACCTGTGCGTAGGGCAGTGGGAACGCTGGCATCTGTGCCCGCATCTGAATGGTCTGTTTCTGCTGCTCCAGTCGCATCTGCCGCTCCTTCTCCTGCTCCTGCAGCCGCTGAATGGCCAGCTGTCTCTGCATCTCCAGGTACTCCTGAGGAACAAGGTACACGGTTCAAGCCTGACCCAGGGCAAGGCACGCACAGCACTTGCAGTCCCAAACGTCCTAACCTGCCTAGTCCGGAGAAGGGTCTCCACCCAAAATGTCACCTATTCCTTCTCTCCGGAGATGCTGTCTGACCCGCCATGTTATCCTGAAGATAGTGGAGTCAGGGGATATGGGGTGAAGGCAGGAATGGGGTACTGATTGGGGATGATCAGCCATGATCACATTGAATGGCGGTGCTGGCTTGAATGGCCGAATGGCCTACTCCTGCACCTATTGTCTATTGTTACTCCAGCTTTTTGGGTCCATCTTCAGTTTTAACCAGCATCTGCAGTTCCTTCCTACTACCTCTCTGGTCTTATAGAACAGTTTGATGCAGGAAGAGGCCCTTCATCCCACAATTCCCATGCTGAACATGATGCCAAGTTAAACTAAGCTCCTCTGCGTGTGTGTGATCCATATCCCTCCATTCCCCGCATATCCATGTGCCTCTGAAACACCACGATCGTATCTGCCTCCACCGCCACCCCTGGCCGCGGCTCCAGACATCCACCACCCTCTGTGTGAAACATTTGCCCCTCACATCTCGTTTACATTTTGCCCCTCTCACTTTAAACACATGCCCTCTAGTCTTTAACATTTCTACTCTGAGCATGAGGTTCTGGACATCTATCCCATCTATGCCAAAAATTACAGGGCGAGGAACTTTGAGCTGGGTGTTATAGAAATAGACAATAGACAATAGGTGCAGGAGTAGGCCATTTGGCCCTTCGAGCCAACACTGTCATTCAATGTGATCATGGCTGATCATCCCCAATTAGTACCCCGTTCCTGCCTTCTCCCCATATCCCCTGACTCTGCTATCTTTAGGAGCCCTATCTAGCTCTCTCTTGAAAACATCCAGAAAACTCAGGTTGATTCTCTATTAACATTTACAGCCTTGGATTTGCCCGTGTTATTGAGTGTCACGGTGAAGAGGCAGGGAGAGGACACAGACGGTAACGAAGAGCTTCTCGACTCCTCTACAGGGGGAACTACAGGGAACAGAGGGATATGGATCACACAGGCACAGGAGATCAGTGTAAGGGCACCATGTACGGCATGGACGTTGTGGGCTGAAGGGCCTGTACCCTCTATTGCTACCGTGCTCTCTAGTGCTGTGAGATCTACCACCGCCATTCCATCTACTACTGCTCTGCGGGCTCTACTACTGCTCTGTGTGCTCTACTGCTGCTCTGAGCTCTCTACTGCTGCTCTGTGTGCTCTAATGTCGCACGCTCTGCTGTTGCTCTGTGCGCTCTACTATCGTGCGCTGCGACCCCGCTCCGTGACTGCCCGCGTGCACGGGGCACGGACCTGCTTCTTCTGCCGCATGATCCCCAGTTTCTGGGCCAGCTGGATCTGCCGCTGCCTCTCGGCCTCCTCGGCCGCTCGCCTCAGCTTCTCGCTGTGCTCCTCTCGCAGAGCGTTCAGGGCCCCGCGCGCGTCCCTGATCTGGGCCAGCTTGTCCTGGAGACCCTCGTAGTACACTGCAACACAAGGTGAAAACCACTGCAATAGACACAAGGCCACCTCACCCCCTCCTGTCCTCCCGTCCACAAGCTACCCGGCACGATGCAGATTGAAGACTCCCTTGAGCGGCGAGGCCAGGAATGTCACCAAGAGCTCACTTCCAAAATTGGCCTTTAGTGCGCTCTGATGGACGAGCTGGCCATTCCACCCATCGTGCTCTGCTCGCCCTACTGTAGGGTAGGATTAAGGCAGATATACTGCATAGTGCTCGGCCCAACCCAAACCAACCTGGCCAAACCCAACCCGGGCCAAACCCCAACCCAACCCGGGCCAAACCCCAACCCCACCGGGCCAAGCCCCAACCCCACCGGGCCAAGCCCCAACCCCACCCGGCCAAGCCCCAACCCCACCCGGCCAAGCCCCAACCCCACCCGGCCAAACCCCAACCCCACCCGGCCAAACCCCAACCCCACCCGGCCAAACCCCAACCCCACCCGGCCAAACCCCAACCCCAGCCGGCCAAACCCCAACCCCAGCCGGCCAAACCCCAACCCCAGCCGGCCAAACCCCAACCCCAGCCGGCCAAACCCCAACCCCAGCCGGCCAAACCCCAACCCCAGCCGGCCAAACCCCAACCCCAGCCGGCCAAACCCCAACCCCAGCCGGCCAAACCCCAACCCCAGCCGGCCAAACCCCAACCCCAGCCGGCCAAACCCCAACCCCAGCCGGCCAAACCCCAACCGGCCAAACCCCAACCCAAGCCGGCCAAACCCCAACCCAAGCCGGCCAAACCCCAAGCCGGCCAAACCCCAAGCCGGCCAAACCCCAAGCCGGCCAAACCCCAAGCCGGCCAAACCCCAAGCCGGCCAAACCCCAAGCCGGCCAAACCCCAAGCCGGCCAAACCCCAAGCCGGCCAAACCCCAAGCCGGCCAAACCCCAACCCAACCCGGCCAAACCCCAACCCAACCCGGCCAAACCCCAACCCAACCCGGCCAAACCCCAACCCAACCCGGCCAAACCCCAACCCAACCCGGCCAAACCCCAAGCCAACCCGGCCAAACCCCAAGCCAACCCGGCCAAACCCCAAGCCAACCCGGCCAAACCCCAAGCCAACCCGGCCAAACCCCAAGCCAACCCGGCCAAACCCCAAGCCAACCCGGCCAAACCCCAAGCCAACCCGGCCAAACCCCAACCCAACCCCAACCCAAGCCGGCCAAACCCAAGCCGGCCAAACCCAAGCCGGCCAAACCCCAAGCCGGCCAAACCCCAAGCCAACCCGGCCAAACCCCAAGCCAACCCGGCCAAACCCCAAGCCAACCCGGCCAAACCCCAAGCCAACCCGGCCAAACCCCAAGCCAACCCGGCCAAACCCCAAGCCAACCCGGCCAAACCCCAAGCCAACCCGGCCAAACCCCAAGCCAACCCGGCCAAACCCCAAGCCAACCCGGCCAAACCCCAAGCCAACCCGGCCAAACCCCAAGCCAACCCGGCCAAACCCCAAGCCAACCCGGCCAAACCCCAAGCCAACCCGGCCAAACCCCAAGCCAACCCGGCCAAACCCCAAGCCAACCCGGCCAAACCCCAAGCCAACCCGGCCAAACCCCAAGCCAACCCGGCCAAACCCCAAGCCAACCCGGCCAAACCCCAAGCCAACCCGGCCAAACCCCAAGCCAACCCGGCCAAACCCCAAGCCAACCCGGCCAAACCCCAAGCCAACCCGGCCAAACCCCAAGCCAACCCGGCCAAACCCCAAGCCAACCCGGCCAAACCCCAAGCCAACCCGGCCAAACCCCAAGCCAACCCGGCCAAACCCCAAGCCAACCCGGCCAAACCCCAAGCCAACCCGGCCAAACCCCAAGCCAACCCGGCCAAACCCCAAGCCAACCCGGCCAAACCCCAAGCCAACCCGGCCAAACCCCAAGCCAACCCGGCCAAACCCCAAGCCAACCCGGCCAAACCCCAAGCCAACCCGGCCAAACCCCAAGCCAACCCGGCCAAACCCCAAGCCAACCCGGCCAAACCCCAAGCCAACCCGGCCAAACCCCAAGCCAACCCGGCCAAACCCCAAGCCAACCCGGCCAAACCCCAAGCCAACCCGGCCAAACCCCAAGCCAACCCGGCCAAACCCCAAGCCAACCCGGCCAAACCCCAAGCCAACCCGGCCAAACCCCAAGCCAACCCGGCCAAACCCCAAGCCAACCCGGCCAAACCCCAAGCCAACCCGGCCAAACCCCAAGCCAACCCGGCCAAACCCCAAGCCAACCCGGCCAAACCCCAAGCCAACCCGGCCAAACCCCAAGCCAACCCGGCCAAACCCCAAGCCAACCCGGCCAAACCCCAAGCCAACCCGGCCAAACCCCAAGCCAACCCGGCCAAACCCCAAGCCAACCCGGCCAAACCCCAAGCCAACCCGGCCAAACCCCAAGCCAACCCGGCCAAACCCCAAGCCAACCCGGCCAAACCCCAAGCCAACCCGGCCAAACCCCAAGCCAACCCGGCCAAACCCCAAGCCAACCCGGCCAAACCCCAAGCCAACCCGGCCAAACCCCAAGCCAACCCGGCCAAACCCCAAGCCAACCCGGCCAAACCCCAAGCCAACCCGGCCAAACCCCAAGCCAACCCGGCCAAACCCCAAGCCAACCCGGCCAAACCCCAAGCCAACCCGGCCAAACCCCAAGCCAACCCGGCCAAACCCCAAGCCAACCCGGCCAAACCCCAAGCCAACCCGGCCAAACCCCAAGCCAACCCGGCCAAACCCCAACCCAACCCGGCCAAACCCCAACCCAACCCGGCCAAACCCCAACCCAACCCCAACCCAACCCGGCCAAACCCCAAGCCGGCCAAACCCAACCCAACCCGGCCAAACCCCAACCTGACCCAACCCGGCCAAACCCCAACCCAACCCGGCCAAACCCCAACCTGACCCAACCCGGCCAAACCCCAACCCAACCCGGCCAAACCCCAACCCAACCCGGCCAAAGCCAACCCGGCCAAACCCAACCCAACCCGGCCAAACCCCAACCTGACCCAACCCGGCCAAACCCCAACCCAACCCGGCCAAAGCCAACCCAAGCCGTTCTACCCTCCACCCTGGGGACATTGTCGGGACGGGGCGAGCGTGCGAATGACGTGTGGACACTCACGGCGTTTCTCGTCCAGCTGGTTGAGCAGCTCCAGCAGCTGAGGGTGCATGCTGTTGATGGACTGGAAGAGGGAGAGCACAGCGGTGTCGTTGGTGATGCTGCGGCCACGTATGTGATTGCTCTTCATGCGGTTCACAAAGGTCACCACCGAGTTCTGCAGCGTCTTCAGGAACTGCTCGTGGTTCTCCTCCGACTCGCCGTTCTGGTACTGCTGCTGAAGCGAGAGCACAGAGAGCAGAGAACACATTCAGCCACAGAGTCACACAGCAGGAGAACAGGCCCTTCGGCCCAACTTACCCATGGTGACCAAGGTTTAGTCTAGTCATAGTTTACACATGCAGCATGGAACAGGTCCTTCACCCCAGTTTGCCCATATCCACCCAGGCTTAGTTGAGTTTTAGTTTAGACATACGGCATTGAAACAGGTCCTTCGGCCCATCTTGCTCATGCCGATCACTGTTCAAGGTTTAGTCAGTTACACATAAAGCATGGCAACAGACCCTTCGGCGCAGCTTGCCCATACTAACCTGCAATGCTACTACTGCTCAGCATGGATTCTGTGGGCCAAAAGATCTGTTTCCATACGTTATCTCTAAATTAAAACTAAAACTAAACCTTGCCCATACCAACATGCAATGCGACTGCTGGTCGGCACGGAATCAATGGGCTGAAGGGCCTGCTTCCACAATGTAGCACTAGACCATTGTGGGCTCCACTTTCCCCGGGTCATCGATGCGAACTCTAATTCGTTCTATTCATACCTGTGGTTTCCCTCTACCCTGACTCTCAGTCTGACGAAGGTCTCGTCCCAAAACGTCACCTATTGACCAGGATGCAGTTTAGTTTTCGCTTAGACACGCATTGTAGAAACAGGCCCTTCGGCCCAGCAATCACATGTACACTAGCACTTTCCTACACACTAGGGATAATTTTTTAACAGAAGCCAATTAATCTACAATCCTGCATGTATTTGGTACCTCATCTACACTTGTCCCACCTGCCCACAATTGGCCCATATTCCACTAAGCAAGCAAGTTTATTGGCCAAGTATTCACATACAAGGAATTTGCCTTGGTGCTCCACCCACAAGTAACAACGTGACATACAGTGACAGTTACCAATGACTCAGAAAACACTAAACATTAATAATAATAAAACATTAATGATAAAACACCATTGATCAAGCATGTGAACCAACAAAATACCAGATCAAAGGGAGGCTACAGATTTATGGCTGTTGAGTAGAGCAACTACTCGTGGATAAAAACTGTTTTTATGTCTGGCTGTGGCAGCTTTGACAGTCCGGAGTCGCCTTCCAGAGGGAAGTGATTCAAAGAGTTTGTGGCCAGGGTGAGAGGGGTCAGAGATGATCTTGCCCGCTCGCTTCCTGGCCCTTGCAGTGTACAGTTCATCAATGGAGGGAAGGTTGCAGCCAATAACCTTCTCAGCTGATCGGACGATTCACTGCAGCCTCCAGGTGTCGTGCTTGGTGGCTGAGCCAAACCAGACCGTGATGGAGAAGGTGAGGACAGACTCTACGATGGCCGTGTAGAATTGGACCATCATTGCCTGTGGCAGATTGTGTTTCCTCAGCTGTCGCAGGAAGTACATCCTCTGTTGTGCCTATTTGACTGTGGAGTCGATGGTCGCCCCCCACTTAAGGTCCTTGGAGATGATGGTTCCCAGGAACTTAAAAGACTCCGCAGATGTGACTGTGGTGTTGTTGATGGTGAGTGGGGCGAGGGGAGGGGGAGCAATTCCACTGTCGAAGTGGCTTTTAAATGTTGTTCTAGTTTCTGCCTCCCACCCCGGCAATATACCCACCAATCCGTGTGTAAAAAAGTCGTCCCTCAGGTTCCTATTCAATCTTTCCCCATCCACCTTAAACCCATGGCCTCAGATCTGGATAAAAGACCTTTGCTGTAAACAAGAGGAACTGCAGATGCCGGCTTCCAAAGAAGGGTACAAAGTGCTGAAGTGCAGCAGGTCGGGCAGTATATGTGCAGGGAGTGAATGTGAGAGTGGGATGGCACAGTACTGGTCTCAACGGGTGATCGAGGGTCGGCGTGGACTCGGTGGGCTGATGGGCCCCGTTCCCATGGTGAATCTCCAAACTAGACAGCGTCAGAAGGAAGTGGATTCAAGGAGAGACACAAGAGCACGAACAGGTGACGTTTACGGTGGTGAATCTATGGAATTCTTTGCCATGGACGGCTGAGGAAGCAAAGTCAGTGGCTATATTGAAGGCAGAGATAGATAGATTCTTGAATGGTACGGGTGTCAGATTTAGTTAGATTCTAAATTCAAGTAACCGTTGCATCTTTGCAAGTAAGAATTTCATTGATCTATCTGGGACATAGGAGAATAAAAACTCTCTTAATCAATGGATGTTTTTAAGGCAGAGATAGATATATAGATTGTGTCGGAAGGAACTGCAGATGCTGGTTTAAACCGAAGATAGACACAAAATGCTGGAGTAACTCAGCGGGACAGGCAGCATCTCCAGGGAGAAGGAATGGTTGAAGTATCGGGTCGAGGCCCGTCTTCAGATTCTTGATTAGTACGGGTGTCAGGGGTTACGGGGAGAAGGCAGGAGAATGGGGTTAGATCAGCCATGATTGAATGGTGGAATAGATTTGATGGGCCGAATGGCCTAATTCCACTTTAGTTTAGAGATACAGTGCCGAAACAGGCCCTTCGGCCCACCGGGTCCGTGCCGACCATGCGATCCCCGCACATTAACACTATCCTACACCCACTAGGGACAATGTTTATATTTACCAAGCCAATTAACCTATAAACCCGTACGTCTTTGGAGCGTGGGAGGAAACCCACGCAGGTCACGTACAGACTCCGTACAGACAGCACCCGTAGTCGGGATGGAACCCGGGTCTCCGGCGCTGCAGTCGCTGTAAGGCAGCAACTCTACCGCTGCGCCACCGTAACCGCTGGTGACAGGAGAGCGGGCTTACCTCCACCACCGCCACGGGGGCCGGGTGGGGCTCCACCGGCTGCACGGTCGACTCCGCAACGGAGACAGGGGCCGAGGGGGTCGGGCTCTTCCGAACTTCCTCTTGCTTCTTCTCCCAGTAGTTCCGATTCAGGTAGCGAGCCAGCTTCCAAGCAAAGAGCACAACAGGTTATTTAGCACGTAATAAAGAACTGCAGATGCTGGTTAAAATCAAAGGCGGACACAAAATGCTGGAGTAACTCCGCGGATGAGGCAACATCTCTGGAGAGAAGGAATGGATGACGTTTCAGGTCGAGACCCTTCTTCAGACTTGACCCGAAACATCGCCCATTCCTTCTCTCCAGAGATGTTGCCTCACCCGCTGAGTTACTGCAGCATATTCTGTCCACACAGATCGCTCTCTTTCTCCCCCCCCCTTCCCTCCCCGCTAGAAAACCACCATAAACCGTTTTCATTCGACAAGTTTCACACAAATTATTACCTCAGGATCGATCTCTTCGGCAGTCGGAGCAGAAGAATTCTGGAAGGGAGAAGCACAAGATTTGTCTGATATTCGCACTTAAATTTATTGCCAACTATCTTATAACCCAACTATGACTAAACAAGCGCTTAGAGATACTGCGTGGAAAATCAGGCCCTTCAGCCCACCGAGTAAGTGCCAACCCTCGTTCACTGTAACTCTGGCACTAACACACACACACACACACACGGAACAATTTACAGAAGACAATTCGCCGACAAACCTGTACGTCTTTGAGATGTGGGAGGAAACCGGAGCACCCAGATAAAACCCACGCTGTCTATGCGCAATTTGCATATTCTTCTTGTGACCACAAGGGGTTTCCTCCCACATCCCACAGATGTGCAGGTTTGCAGCTGGACTGCTCTCTGTGAATTGTCCTTGGTGTGCAGGGAGTGCATGAACAAGTGGGGTAATACAGAACAAGTTTGAACAAGCGATTGATAGTCGGGCGGCCAAAGGACCCGTTTAGTGCTGCATCTTCTCTGTGGATTGTCACCTTGTCCGTGGTGGAGAAGCTTGTGTGGACCTGAGATCCTGAGAGCGATGCCGTCTGGAGTTGTGCTCCTGGTAGGGCCACCCATGGCGGTAAGGTCGAGGGGGAGGTCTCTGACAAAGAGCAATCTAACCAAGACCTCAATGGTGGAACAGGCGGAGGACGATAGCTGACCTTAGTGGAGCGTCACAACGGCTGGGAAGGCGGATGAAGGCTGCAGCAGAATAGGGTCTCCGGTCGTCTTGGACTCCATGCCACTGGATCCTGACCCAGATCTGTCAAGGACCATGGGGTGGCTGTCTGTGCACCAGTCTCCCCACGTTAAACAAAGTCTCGCTCCGTAGAGAGGACAGTCATACTCGTTTCCAGTGACCGCTTATAATGATCTTTCAATCAAAACCTGGATAGAGTGGACGTGGAGAGGATGTTTCCACTAGTGGAAGAGCTTAGGATCAGAGGGCACGGCCTCAGAATTGAAGGACGTTCTTTTAGGAAGGAGATGAGGAGGAATTTATTCAGTCAGAGGGTGGTGAATTTGTGGAATTCATTGCCACAGAATGCTGTGGAGGCCAAGTCGGTGGATATTTTTAAGGCAGAGATAGATAGATTCTTGATTAGTGCGGGTGTCAGGGGTTACGTGGAGAAGGCAGGAGAATGGGGTGAAGAGGGAGAGATAGATCAGCCATGATTGAACCAAAACATCACCCATTCCTTCTTTCCAGAGATGCTGCCTGCCCCGCTGAGTTACTCCAGCTTTTTGTGTCCATGGCGGAGTAGATTTGATGGGCCAAATGGCCTATCACTGATGAACATCCATGTACATCTCCAATTGTCTTTTAAGTGCTGATATTCCGATCACTTACGAAAACCTCCATACCTCTGAATCACGTCAGCATTATTAAAACACCCGTGGCGCACAGCAACAACAGAATTCCCCCTCAAGTTGGCTCCCACACAGGCTGGGGCTCTTACCACAGGGGATGAGTAGAGGCTGCTGACTGGTGGGGCTGATGAGGTGACTGGACTCGGATCAGCCTTTGGGTACATGGAGTAGGTGTTCTTCTGTCTCTGTGAGGGGGAGAGAGTTTGAGGTGAGACATCAGCAAAAGCAAGCAATGGCCGTCAGCCCCACAACCTTGAACCTCCACCACCAGCCATCGACTTACACACCCACCCACTTTCGTTTTTAAATGCTCCTGTCTTTTCCCAAACCAAGATCTTTGCTAGAACTGCGACAATCATTTTGTCAGCAGAAAGAACGCAAGTTATTTGAAACTGCCATAAATGGACCATGCTTTCATCACGCGCTTGACATTAGCCTTGGGATACAGCAGGATAGACAATAGGTGCAGGAGGAGGCCATTTGGCCCTTCGAGCCAGCACCGCCATTCAATGTGTTCATGGCTGATCATCCCCAATCAGTACCCCGTTCCTGCCTTCTCTCCATATCCCCTGCCTCCACTATTTTTAAGAGCCCTATCTAGCTCTCTCTTGAAAGCATCCAGAGAGAATTCCACAGACTCACCACTCTCTGTGAGAAAAAGTGTTTCCTCGTCTCCGTTCTAAATGGCTTACTCCTTATTCTCAAACTGTGGCGCTAGTGTACGGGGTGATCGGCCTTTCGGCCCACCGAGTCCGCATTGACAGCGATCACCCCACACACTACCGCCATCCTACACACTAGGGACAATTTACAATTTTACCAAAACTGATCAACCTACAAACCTGCACGTCTCAAAACAAAGCAGCCGTAGTCAGGAGCGAATCGGGTTTCTCTGGTGCTGGGAGGCAGCAGCTCTACCATCATGAGTTCCTTTGGTTTGAACTACAGCACTTCTGGCTGACTGCGTTTGCGTCAGGGAAAATCGTACAACCATCTTGCATCCCGTCCACAGGTGGAACTTCGGGGGATATTTGAACATTTTTTTAAAGGTTGTCCGAGGGGCCAAAGTAACCAAAGATGAGAGATTAAGGAATATACCTGCACCTGATCCACCAAATATTCCCATAGACGCACGGCATCACATCTTGACCAATGTGAATGAAAATGAGGACAATATGGTCAGCGTTGCTAAGCCGGAAAGTTCATACATTCTAGGAACAGAATTGTGCCATTCCACTCATCAATTTTACTCCGCCATTCAATCATGGCTGATCGATCTTTCCCTCTCAACCCCACTCTCCTGCCTTCACCGCATAACACCCGACAACCTTAAGGGCCTGTCCCACGATGCGAGTTCACTCAAGAGCTCTCCCGAGTAAAACAGATAATCAAACTCGTGGTATTGTATCAACTCCTACGACCTTCCACGGGTATGTTCATGAGCTCCAACAAGCTCCAACGAGTAAAAAGTAACTCTTTTTTCCATCACGAGTGAAGTTTTCTCAACATTGAAAAATGTCCACGAGTATAAACATACTCATGATGAAAACTAGTTTTATTTTTTTACTTTTTATTCATAGGAGCTCATGAACATACTGGTCGCGCCATCGACCCGCCCCTGGCGACACCACTCACCGCTCGCTCTTTCTCTTCAGCCTCGGACTGCGACAGGGCTATGGCCAGCTGAAGTTCCTCTTCTTCCTGCAAGGCAGCTTCATCACGCTTGGGAGGTAACTGACGGGAGAGACCCAGTCAATAGGAGGCAGGCATTCAGAAACCGGATGGTGGGAAATACAACTCCTCACATCAAGTGTGTGCAAACCTCACCCTTATCCCCAAACACAAATCCCGTTTGTTTAGGAGTCATAGAGCCCTTTGGCCCAACTTGCCCACGCCGACCAACATGCCCCATCTACACCAGTCCCACCTGCCTGTGAAAGGTCCATATCCTGGTAAACGTGTCCCATCCATGTACCAGTCGGTTTTTATTAAACCTTGGGATAGTCCATGCCTCAATTACCTCCTCCCATACACCCACCATACTTATTGGATCCCATTACTCCTTCCCGCCTCACCTGAAACCCATATCATTTAGTTATCTATTCCACAACTCTGGGGAAAAAGACTGTTTACCTGATCTATTCCTCTCATGATTCTGTACGCCTCCATAAGATGACCCCTCATCCTTCTACGCTCCAAGGAATAAATCCCTAGCCTGCTCAATCTCTCCCTATAGCTCAGTCCATTCAGTCCTGGCAACATCCTGGTATATTTTCTCTGAACCCTTTCAAGCTTGACAACATCTTCCCTATAACATGGCAAGCAAAACCGAACACGACACTCTAAATGTGGCCTCAACAAAGTCTGAGGTGTGACTATCACATGAGACGAACTTCTATACTCAATACTCTGACAGATGAAGGCCAATGTGCCAAAGGCCTATGCACCTTCACGATGCACCTGCACCCATAGATCCATAACACTCCCCCAGATCCCTGCCATTCACCATGTATTTCCTGCCCATAACTAAACAGTGCTTCAAGACAAGTTCCTGTTAAGCTCATGTCATGGGAGCAGTAGTAAGCCAAGACCGATGAATACTTTGTCACGTATGACAAGTCAGTTATATTCTTTGTGTCGCAAGAGTCACCACATAAAAGGCAGCGACAAGGTTTCAAAGTATCCCCCTCTCCCCCCCCCCCCCCCCCGAGCCAGGTCCTCCGTTGTTTGTCTCCCCCCCCCCCCCCCCACGCCGGGTCATCATTTAGTTTAGAGATACAGCTCAGAAACAGGCCCTTCGGCCCACCGAGTCAGCACTGACCAGCGATCCCCGCACACTAACACAACCCTACACACACAAGGGACAATTTTACATCGACACCAAGTCAATTAACCTACAAACCTGTACGCCTTTGGAGTGTGCTGGGGAACGGAAGATCCTGCAGGTCACGGGGAGAACGGACAAGCAACCGCAGTCAGGATGGAACCCGGGTCTCTGGCGCTCTACCGCTGCGCCACCTAGAGGCCCTTTGATGTCAGCGGCACGTCCTCCAGCTCCCACGTGGCCCGCCCTCCCGGCCTCCACCGGCGGCCCCTTCCCTCAACCCCAGCCGCCAGCAGGAACTTGCCTTGAGGTGCAGTTTATTTGTAGTGTCCCGTAACATTCAGGATCAGGCCCTTCGGCCCATATTGTCCGTGCCCAGCATGGTGTCAAGATAACTCAATCTCTTCTTCCTGCACATGCTCCACATCCCTCCATACCCAAGGTAGACAAAAAAATATATATATGCTGGAGAAACTCAGCGGGCGAGGCAGTGTCTATGGAGAGAAGGAATAGGCAACGTTTTCGGGCCGAGACCCAAGATTCTATTCCTTCTCTCCATAGATGCTGCCTCACCCGCTGAGTTTCTCCAGCTTTTTTTTGGTCTACCTTGGATTGCTCCAGCATCTGCCGTCCTTTCTTAAACATTCCCTCCATATATCCACGTGCCTATCCAAATGCCTCTTAAACGCCGCTATCGTATCTGCCTTCACCCCTGGCAGCGTGTTCCATGCGTCTGGGTAAAAACTTTAGTCCCGCGCATCTCCTTTAAACTTTGCACCTGATTCAACACGGAGGGCAACAGTTGCATGGCAGATGTTGCATGGCAGATGTTGCATGGCAGATGTTGCATGGCAGATGCAGCAAAATGTCGTTCCGACTTGCATTTATTGGTGTATTTTTGAATGACAATAAAATCTTTGATTGATTGACTGATATTCGCCCCATCAAGTCTACTCCAACATTCAATTATGGCAGATCTATCCTAACCCCATTCTCCTGCCTTCTCCTCATAACCTCCGATACCTGTACTACTCAAGTATCTGTCAAGCCGAGTCTTAAAAATACCTAATGACTTGGCCTCAAGAGTTAAGATATTCCCCCTCATCTTCTTTCTAAATGTACGTCTTTTTATTCTGAGGCTGTGACCTCTGGTCCTAGACTCTCCCACTAGTGGAAACATCCTCTCCACATCCACTCTATCCAGGCCTTTTACTATTCGGTAAGTTTCAATGATGTGTCCCCTCATCCTTCTGAACTGCAGCGAGTACAGGCCCAGTGCCAACAAACGCTCATCATACATTATCCCACTCATCCCCGGGATAATTCCCGTAAACCTCCTCCGGACCCTCTCCAATGCCAGCACGCCCTTCCTCCGATATGGGGCTCAAAACTGCTCACAATATTTCACATGCGGCCTGACCAAGACCCGATCAAGCCTCGGCGTGCTCGCCGACTCCCGAATGACTGGCAGTGGTGTGCATCTTACCTGCGACTGCTGGGAGAGAGGGCTAGTCAGGTACTCTGGGGGCAGGTCGACGGGTGCGGTGGCAGCCGGCTTGGCCTCGGATTTCCTGGCAAGAGAAGAGAGTCAGCCTCTGCAGCATCGGCCCCTGCGGCACACAACACTGTCCAATGCAAGTACACGAGAACAACCAAGATGGCCATGCCCTGGCCATTCACATGGAAGACCCTTGCAATGGAAGCTTAGTGCAGCCCACACGCGCTTGAAAACACTTATCTCGGCAAAGACCCTTTTCCACCAAGGTACTGGTCCACCACAGATTGCTTCCCCTCTCCTCTCCCTCCCCCGAAGTCTTTGGTAAAAATGTAAATTGTTATGCGAGTGTGAGTGCGAGCGTGTGTGTGTGTGTGTGTGATGGGTGTTAGTTTGCGGGGATCGCTGGTCGGCGTGGACTCAGTGGGCCGAAGGGCCTGTTTCTGCACTGATCGCCCTGCCCAGGGTCAAGTACATAACTGGACGGGACCAAGCCGGAACGTTTTATTGCAACACAAGTCAGACTGGAGCCCCACACATGCAGCCAGCTCATGTCCAGACAGTGAGCAGCAGGCTCTAGCGGCAATCAGACCATTAGTCAGGCTACAACCAAGGCCTACAATACAGATGGGCAAGTCCCAATGCAATGAGTAGTTCTGCATTAAATTCATTAATCCGCAAAACATTGGTGCTAATTGTCAATGCAGGGGTAGCACAGGAGCAGTGCTGAACCACTATCTACATCATTGGTGACCCTCGGACTATCCTTGATCGGACTTTGCCGGCCTTACCTTGCACTGAATGTTATTCCCTTATCATGTATCTGTACAGTGTGGACGGCTCGATTGTAATCACGTATTGTCTATCCGCTGACTGGTTAGCACGTGGCAAAAGCTTTTCACTGTACCTCGGTGCACGGGACAATAAACTAAACTCAAACAGTGGGCAGCTGGTAGACCTGTGTCTCACAGCGTCAGAGACCCGGGTTCCATCTTGACCTCGGGTGCTGTCTGTGTGGAGTTTGCACTTTTCTCCCGGTGACTGTGCGGGTTTCCTCCAGGTGCTCCAGGAGATTCCCACGTCCTAAAGACTCGTAGGCTTGTCGGTTAATTAGCCTCTGCAAATTATACCGACTGTGCAAGGGAGTAGATGAAAAAAGTGTGGACAACCTCCGCACCCCCCCCCCCCCCCCCACACACAGAGGGCAGTGGGCAAGTGGAATGGGCTGCCAGGTGAAGTGGTCAATGCAGGTGTAAATACATGTTAAGGACAGGTACATGAAGAAGAAAGGATGGTCGGTGTGGACTCGGTGGTTCCTTTCAATCATTCACTGCTGCATCTTTCAATCAACCAGTCAATTTAACACACATTGTTAAATCCCATTAACTTTAAATCTTCTCAATAATGGGTATTTGTACATAAACACAACTAATGGGCCTGTCCCACTTACACGATTTTTTTCAGCGACTTGCCGGCACCCGTCAGTCGCAGCAGGTCGCCGAAAATGTTCAACATGTTGAAAATCCAGCGGCGAGCAGAAAAACGGTGCGACTCTTTGGGCGACTACTCACCACCATACAGGTTTCACCCCACGGCATGTTGCCGAAAAAATAGTTTACATGGGACAGGCCCATTAATGGAAGCAATAGACAGGTGAAGTTATGTGGCAATACTGGATTAACCGTAATCTACCATGTCAATAAGAATAAAGTTTGCCGTACATGGTACTGGTGTCAAGGTCTTCCTTTCTGTGAAAAAAAATGTACAGGTCACCAGAGAAACACACACACCGAATATTCTTAACTTTAACCACTAAACCACCCCAGTCCAGACTTGTTGTGAACACTGGAGACCAGAGGCATGCATTTACACCACAGTCATCAAGTGCAACTCCCCCAAATGCTTCAGGTTTTCATTAGTGAACTGAATCTCTCTCCATCACGATAGAATGATGTGATTTATTGGATCACACCTGGTCCAAGTGCAGGAACCAGCATATAAAAAGACACAAAGTGCTGGAGTAACTTAACAGGTCAGGCAGCATCTGTGGAGAACACGGATACATTACGTTCATGGTAGTCTCCCAAAACGCCATCGATCCATGTTACGGTCCATTAAAGATACAGCGCGCAAACAAACGGGCGCTTCGGCCCAGAGTCCCGGGGGGGTGGTGGGGTTAAAATGCAGTTTTCCCCTTGCCATCCGGAGCTATATTTTCTCGGAGTGCGAGCTTTTTCTAAAGATTCGCTCCAACTTTTTTTTTTAATTTTAATTTTTTTTTAAATCGCCCGACTATTTCTGTGCTGCAGTGAAATAAAAATGAGCTCTTAATGCCATGAACGCCCACAACGGGGACGGATTTCACGTAGGGGACAGGTAAATGAAAGCTGGGGTTTTTTTCATATAAACCTGCTTTTTTAGATGACTTCAATATTTCATGTTGCGAAACGGTGATTTATTCCCCATACGAACCGGCAGAATTTTTCCTGCCGATATTGGGTTTAAATTCACCGCAACCGCAATGTTCTAATACAGCGCGTTCCAGAAAATCCCACTCGCAATCTGATTTCAATGGCCATTAATCTACAGGCATTAAACACTAAATTCCTTCAATTTGGCCTATAAATTAATGACAATTAGATTTAAAAATCATGTTATATTGTGAATTCTTGTGTGAATGTTATTTGGACATTTTAAAAAAATGTTAATTTTTTTCTTAAGAAATGGATGGATGTTTAGATCTAGTAATTGAATTTTGTAATTAGCTACAATTGGGTAACTAACTAATTATATGCTTTAATTTCAGGTCATCCAAGTAAGATTGTTTCATATTTGTTTCAGAATGCTTCAATCTATAATAACAAAATTTCTTTCAGTTCTCTTAATTTTTAAGAAAGTTATGGGCTTTTGACTGTCCTCGATCACAACTTTTGTGTTAAGTCAATGGAAAGGCAATAGGGAACAAGATGCTAATTTCCGAGTATGAAAATGGCCCTAACTTTTTTAATACTGAAGATATGAAAGTGAATTAGGTGTCAAATTAAACTTCTTTTTATGCTTTATCTGATGGGATAAATTGCAGACTTTGTCACATTGCTACTACGTGTCGGAGGATAAATTGCAGACTTTGTGACATTGCTACTACGTGTCAGAAGATTGTTAATGATCATGAATAAACCGCAGTCGATATCCGGTCACCAGCGTGTCAACTCGTGATATCTTATGCTAAGACATAAAACACAAGTGCTTCTTAAACTATTTCAGTCTCATTCACCCTCAACTTTAATTTTCTTATGTTTACTGGTAACTTGTCTCATTCTCCTTTGTGTATAATATCATATATAATTTATTTTGTCACATGAGCAAAAAACATAAATTAACTCATTCACCCCAAAATAATTTCATTCACCGTTGGGTGAACCATTCACCAGTTTAAGGAGCCCTGTACGAGCAACGTCCTCCACATTAGAGACAATATACAATTTTACCAAAGTCGATTAACCTGCAGCGCTGGAGTGTGGGAGGAAACCGGAGCGCCCGGGGAAAACCGACAAGGTCACAGGGGAGCGTACAAACTCGCTACAGACAGCACCTGCAGTCAGGATCTACCGCTGCACTACTGCACCGCCCTGTCCTGTCCTCCAGAGATGCTGCTTGACCTGCTGAGTTACTCCACCATTTTGGGCCTTTTGGTGGACAAAAAGGGCCACTGAGGACAGGGCCTTGTGTGGTAAGAAGGTTAATAAGTGGGGTCTCTAAACATTCCACACCCACATACAACTTGCATGCATTGTAAATTACTATCTACACAGAGCAACCTGCAACGGTTGAACAATCAAGCCGAATAAAACCCAGAGAGCCAGCTCAATTCTGACCCTGCATGTTGTCTGTGTGTTCAATTTGCACGCCCTCCTCCCCGCGACCGCATGGGTTTCCTCCCACACCCCGAATACCTGTGGGTTTGTAGGTTAATTGGCCTCTGCACGATTGCCCCTTGTGTGCAGGGACTGGATGGGAATGTGTGATAACATAGAACTAGCATGATCAATGGCCGGCATGGACTCAATGGGCCGAAGGGCCCGTTTCCAAACTGTATGTTTCAGTCAATCAACAGGCAGACACTCAAACCTGGGGCAAGTTTCAATCCACATGAAGCTCCAGCAGTCACCTCTGGCCTGCAATTGTCGCCGTACTTCCCAGGGGTAAAGGTCTTACCTTTGTTTAACACCTCCGAGACTGATAAAGCAGCAGGCACCTCATGTACACCTGTCACCTACACCGTACCGGCTGCCCCTTCAAATCAACCCAGCGGTGAAGGCTCACACATCAAGACCAAAGATAGACACAAAATGCTGGGGTAACTCAGCGGGACAGGCAGCGTCTCTGGAGAGAAGGAATGGCTGACGTTTCGGGTTGAGACCCAAGGGTCTCATTCCTTCTCTCCAGGGATGCTGCCTGCCCCGCCGAGCCACTCCAGCTTTTTGCGTCTACCTTCGGTTTAAACCAGCGCCTGCAGTTCCGTCTTGCACATCAAGGCCAAAGTTTACTAACTTGTTCAGCTGCTCAAAGCATGGCTCGCAAACACGGACTTCTTTCTCGATCCCAAACTTGGGGATGGTGGAGGACTTGGAGGAACATTTTCCACAGAAGATCTGCCCACATGCCCTGCAGTGATGCTGGGGAGAAGAACGGACAACAGCAGCAGTCAGCCCAGGCACCCAGCCTTGTAGCTTTGCAAATGCTCCTTCTAAAGACACGCGCGACCATCAGGCAGTTAATCGCCCGTGTCAGAGCTTGTTGTTAAACATGAGTTGCCAGAGTTTAGTTTTAATTTTGAGATACGGCGCAGCAACCGGCCCTTCCGCCCACCGAGTCCGCGCCTACCAGCGGTCCCCATATACCAACACGGGTGACAATTTACAATTTGACCAAAGCCAATTAACCTGCACGCCTTTGTAGTGTGGGAGGAAACTGGAGCACCCGGAGAAAACCTGGGGGAACATACAAACTCTGTACAGACAGCCCCCTTAGTCAGGATCAAACTCGGGACTGTGGCGCTGCAAGGGAGCAACTCTACCACTGCGTCATCGTGCTGCCGGAGGTTGGCGAATGCGTGCAATTCATCGCCACAGACGGTTTGACTGGTTGAATTCCAACTCCCCTCTGCCGGTAATGGGAGAGGCCAGGACCAGAGGGAACAGCCTCAGAATAAAAAGATGTAACTTTAGAAAGGAGATGAGGAAGAATTTTTTTTAGCCAGAGGGTGATGAATCTGGAATTAATCGCCACAGACAGCAGAGGCCAAGCGTGGGGTATTTTTTAAAGTGGATGATTAGTATGGGCATTAAAGGACATCAGGGGTAACACAGTGGCACAGCGGTAGAGTTGCTGCCCTATAGCGCCAGGGACCCAGGTTCCATCCCGACTAGGGGCCGCGCGGCCAGGCTTCCCGATGGGCCACGGTTGTGGACTGGAACACGGTTAGAGGCCTTTATTGAGGCGCCGCGGTCTCGATGCTTCCCGGATCACCGCGTAGAAGCCTGGGCCGGCACCACGGAGGCGTGACAGTGGTGCGGCCCTGGTGGCGGTGAAGCCTCGTGACAATGGGGCCTCGGCGCAAGCAATGCCTCACGGGTCAACCCACGGCTGACGGTCGATGAGAGTGTGGCGGACCACTGTGAGGGGGGAGTGGAAGACCCCGCATGGGGGGGGGACGACGACCAACCGTGAGGGAGCTGGGGGGGAGAACAATGGACAATTGGGGGGGGGGGGGGGGGGAGGACAATAGACAATGGGACCCCCGGTGTGGGGGAATTGTGGTGGGCGGCTGGGACAAAAGGGGGAGCCGGCGTGCTTTGTAACTTTATCAGCACCGTAGGTGGCTGCTATTTGTAATACATTGTGTATGCAGGCAGAGAAATCCTACGCATTCCTATTCCTATTGTCTGTACGGAGTTTAAACGTTCTCCCCGTGACCTGCGTGGGCTTTATCCGGGATCTTCGGTTTCCTCCCGCACTCCAAAGACGTACAGGTTTGTAGGTTAATTGGCTTGGTGTAAAATGTGTTTTTTTTTTTAATTGCCCCTTGTGTAGGCGTGTGTGAAGGATAGTGTTTGTTAGTGTGCGGGGACCGCTGGTCGGCACGGACCCGGCGGACCGAAGGGCCTGTTTCGGCGCTGTATCTCCAAAGCAAACTCAATGGTACGGTGCATATTGAATTTGTTTCTTGTTTGCGATGTACGTGCAGCGCACGACCACCGGCTGCGCTGCCTGGTGTATGAAGCCGGACCAATGAGTTTCGGAGCTGGCGGACGCGCGAGGGTGGATGGCGGGGGGGACGGGGGGATGGGGGGGACGACTACCTTCCTGGTCACCACTCCAAACTGCACTCTGCACCGGTGACATTCCTCAGCGTCCACCCAGTCCGGGGCCTGCAGAGGAGCAAAAGAGAAAGATAAACCAGCCTCCTGTACATCCTGGATCATTGTCAGTGTCCCCCCACCTTTTGGTAAATAGGTGCAGGAGTAGGCCATTCGGCCCTTCGAGCCAGCACCGTCATTCAATGTGATCATGGCTGATCATCCCCAATCAGTACTCCGTTCCTGCCTTCTCCCCATATCCCCTGACTTCACTATTTTTAAGAGCCCTATCGAGCTCTCTCTTGAAAGCATCCAGAGAACCTGCCTCCACCGCCCTTTGAGGCAGAGAATTCCACAGACTCACCACTCTCTGTGAGAAAAAGTGTTTCCTCATCTCCGTTCTAAATGGCTTACTCCTTATTCTTAAACTGTGGACCCTGGTTCTGGACTCCCCCAACATCGGGAACATGTTTCCTGCCTCTAGCGTGTCCAAACCTTTAACAATCCCTCTCATCCTTCTAAACTCCAGAGCGTACAAGCCCAGCTGCTCCATTCTCTCAGCATATGGCAGTCCCGCCATCCCGGGGATTATCCCAGGAAAAACAGCAACCACTGGCAAAATTACAGAGAAATACAGCATGGAAACATTGTCCTACGAGCTTACACTGATCACCAACCATCCATTTTATACTATTCCCATGTTTTGTTTTGAATCCTCCCCACCCCCCCCCCCCCCCCCCCCCACCGCCACATTCATTTCAATGCCCCCCCACCACACTATGAACAATCCAATGGGTCTTTCATTATCACATTGTTTTTGTAGCTTATATTCAGTTACTGCGGGAAACCGTATTATGATTTGGTACAACCCAGCTACGAAAGGATGGATCCACTGGGCTAATATTCACTGGAATTTAGAAGGATGAGAGGAGATCTTATAGAAACATGTAAAATTCTTCAGGGATTAGAAACATAGAAAATAGGTGCAGGAGTAGGCCATTCGGCCCTTCGAGCCTGCACCGCCATTCAATGTGATCATGGCTGATCATCCAACTCAGTATCCCGTACCTGCCTTCTCTCCATACCCCCTGATCCCTTTAGCCACAAGTGCCACATCTAACGCCCTCTTAAATATAGCCAATGAACTGGCCTCAACTACCTTCTGTGGCAGAGAATTCCAGAGACTCACCACTCTCTGTGTAAAGAATGTTTTCCTCATTTCGGTCCTAAAGGAATTCCCCCTTATCCTTAGACTGTGACCCCTTGTTCTGGACTCCCCCAACATCGGGAACAATCTTCCAGCATCTAGCTTGTCCAACCCCTTAAGAATTTTGTAGGTTTCTATAAGATCCCCCCTCAATCTTCTAAATTCCATCGAGTACAAACCGAGTCTATCCAATCTTTCCTCATATGAAAGTCCTGACATCCCAGGAATCAGTCTGGTGAATCTTCTCTGTACCCCCTCTATGGCAAGGATGTCTTTCCTCAGATTTGGAGACCAAAACTGTACGCAGTACTCCAGGTGTGGCCTCACCAAAACCCTGTACAACTGCAGTAGAACCTCCCTGCTCCTATACTCAAATCCTTTCGCTATGAATGCTAACATACCATTTGCTTTCTTCACTGCCTGCTGCACCTGCATGCCTACTTTCAATGACTGGTGTACCATGACACCCAGGTCTCGTTGCATCTCCCCCTTACCTAATCTGCCACCATTCAGATAATAGTCTACCCTCATGTTTTTGCCACCAAAGTGGATAACCTCACATTTATCCACATTGTACTGCATCTGCCATGCATCTGCCCATTCACTCAGCCTATCCAAATCAACCTGCAGCCTCCAAGCATCCTCCTCACACCTAACTATACCCCCCAGCTTGGTATCATCTGCAAATTTGGAGATGTTGCATTGAATTCCCTCGTCCAAATCATTAATATATATTGTAAATAGCTGGGGTCCCAGCACTGAGCCTTGCGGCACCCCACTAGTCACTGCCTGCCATTCTGAAAAGGACCCGTTTACTCCTACCCTTTGCCTCCTGTCTGCTAGCCAGTTCTCTATCCACATCAATACTGAACCCCCAATACCGTGTGCTTTATGTTTGTATGCTAATCTCTTATGCGGGACCTTGTCGAAAGCCTTCTGAAAGTCTAGATATAACACATCCACTGGTTCTCCCTTATCCACTCTACTAGTTACATCCTCGAAAAATTCTATCAGATTTGTCAGACATGATTTACCTTTCGTAAATCCATGCTGACTTTGTCCAATGATTTCACCACTTTCCAAATGCGCTGCTATCCCATCTTTAATAACTGACTCTAGCAGTTTCCCCACTACCGATGTTAGACTAACTGGTCTGTAATTCCCCGCTTTCTCTCTCCCTCCTTTTTTAAAAAGTGGGGTTACATTAGCTACCCTCCAATCCTCAGGAACTACTCCAGAATCTAAGGAATTTTGAAAAAATTGGACAGGCTAGATGCAGGAAAAATGTTCCTGATGTTAGGGGAGTCCAGAACCAGGGTTAAGAATAGGGAGTAGGCCCATTTAGGACTGAGATGAGGAACAACTTTTTTCACACAGAGAGCTGTGAATCTAGAATTCTCAGCCACAGAAGGCGGTGGAAGCCAATTCACTGGATGTTTTCAAGAAAGAGTTAGATGTAGCAGTTAGGGCAAACGGAATTAAGGGGTATGGGGAAAAAGCAGGAACGGGGTACTGATTTAGGATGATCAGCCGTGATCATATTGAATGGCGGTGCTGGCTCGAAGGGCCAAATGGCCTACTCCTGCACCTGATTTCTGCGTTTCTATTTACAATGAACTAACGGTGAAATTGTTTTTCTTACAGCGGCGTATTGCCATACCCCCGATTAGCAAATGCCCAGACATAGTTGACTGGGCCCGCGTGCAAGAGGTGCCGTGTTTTTGGCTCCATCTCCAACACCCACGCTCTAGTTCTTATGGGTGCTGCCCATTCCAGGCAAGTCCCAGGCTGCTGAGGGCACTGTCCAATTAGACAATAGACAATAGGTGCAGGAGTAGGCCATTCAGCCCTTCCAGCCAACATCGCCATTCAATGTGATCATGGCTCATCATCCCCAATCAGTACCCCGTTCCTGCCTTCTCCCCATATCCCCTGACTGCGCTATCTTTAAAAGCCCTATCAAGCCCTCACTTGAAAGTATCCAGAGAACCTGCCTCCACCGCCCTCTGAGGTAGAGAATTCCACAGACTCACAACTCTCTGTGTGAAAAAGTGTTTCCTCATCTCCGTTCTAAACCTTATTCTTAAACTGTGGCCCCTGGCTCTGGACTCCCCCAACATCCGAAACATGTTTCCTGCCTCTAGCGTGTCAAAACCCTTAACAATCTTATATGTTTCAATAAGATCCCCTCTCATCTTTCTAAACTCCAGACAATTAACTGACTTGTTTTCCGGATATAGGAAAAACCCCCAAAACAACGCAGGGTGAACATGCAAACTCCACACAGACAGCAGCTGAGGTCAGGATTGAAGGGCAATCTGAGGCCTGTCAAGGCAGCAGCTCTACAGGTTGCCATTGACGACAGAGGAGATGGATGTCCTAGGGTCACGGACGGACAGGATACACTTGCTTCAGATGCACCTTGCCATCATTATGAACACTTTAGAACGTTTCTATCAACATCAAATGAATGCATTATTGAAGTCGCTCACCCTTTCAGAAACAAACATAGCATCACTCTCTTTAAATTCTGGGAAGGTGTTACCTGAAATGCGAAAAAGAGACATTAAAAAAGTTAAATCTGTGCAGTACATGTCCCACACAATACATATGATTCTTGCATAGAATATACTGCTGGAGTAACTCAGCGGGCCAGGCAGCATTTCAGAGGACATGGTAAGGCAGCTTCTTCAGACACTGGATCTTTTATGGGGGATATTGCATGGAAGCCGGCCCATGCCAATCATCAGTCACCCCGTGTACTAGTTTGGTGTTATCCCATGTGCACATCCTGCACATTCATTATGCCAATTAGCCAGGGTGGTGAATCTGTGCGATTCATTGCCACCGACGGCTGTGGAGGCAGAGACTTGATGGGCCAAATGGTCTAATTCTGCCCCTATTATTTATGGGGTCCAAAAAACTACAAACCTGAACGTCCTTGGAAGATGAAAGGGAAACAGAACACCCAGGAATACCCCTGCTGGAGAATGTGCTAACTCTTGCTGTAAAGTTGGATGGATCTAATTGAGGGTTTTTAAATCAACTAGCAGGTTTTAAAGTGTTGATGTTAGTTGATTCCATAACGGAGTCCGCATTCTGAGTATTATGGAAAGTTTGGCAGAGGCGGTAAAATTTAAGCCCATGATTCATGGAGGATTTATTCATCATCCGGCCTTGTACTGATTCCATTCATTCCGAGGCTGTTCCCTCTGCTCCGAGATTCCACAACTACAGACAGAGGGGACATAGAACTCAAGCAGTCAAACCCACAGCTAAGACTGGCTTACCTTCCACCTTCATGATCTGGTAGGTGTCCTGCACCACTTTATACTTGGGCTCATTGCGAAAGGCCTGTGACCAGGCCTGGATCAGCTGCAGGATCTTGGTGCGAACATTAGTCTCCGTCTGTTTCTGTGAAACACAACCAACATCAGCTCACTTAAACCGCACCAGAAGAGGGATGGGAGACACACCGACCACATCTGGGGCTACTGCAGACTTTGCACTTACTGTGTAGAAACGAGCCCTTCGGCCCACTGAGACCGTGCTGACCGGTGATCACCCCGTATGCTCGCACAATCCTACACACCAGCGACAACTTACAATTTGACCAAAGCCCACTAACCTACAAACCTGCACGTCTTGGGAGTGTAGGAGGAAACTGGAGCTACTCACAGATAACCCACACACTCACAGGGAGAACGTGCAAACTCCACCGATGCTGATAATGTTAAATCAGATCAAAGACGTGCAGGTTTGTAGCTAAATCGGTCTCCGTAAAAAAACTTGTGTGTGGGAAGTGGATGTGAAAGTGGGATAACATAACGACCCGAAACGCCACCCATTCCTTCTCTCCATAGATGCTATCTCACCCGCTGAGTTACTCCAGCATTTTGTGTCTACCCAACATAGAACTATGATGTTTCCATTAGTTTACACCGGAGAGTCTGGGACTAGAGGTCATAGCCTCCGAATTAAAGGATGTTCTTTTAGGAAGATGAGGAGGAATTTCTTTAGTCAGAGGGTGGTGAATCTGTGGAATTCTTTACCACGGAAGGCTGTGGTGGCCAAGCTAGTGGATATTTTTTACAGCAAAGATAGATAGATTCTTGATTAGTACGGGTGTCAGGGGCTATGGGGAGAAGGCAGGAGAATGGGGTTATGGGGGGGGGGGGGGGGGAGTGGAAGAGAAAGATCAGCTACGATTGAATGACGAAGTAGACTTGATGGGCCAAATGGCCTAATTCTACCCCTATTCCTTATGACACAACTAGTGGCAACGAGTGATCGATGGTCAGTGTGGGTTTAGGGATCCATGCAGTATCTCTGGACAACAAATAGGAATGACCAATGGAAATTCCACAGGTTAACAGAGTCTAGCAGCTGGGATGAAAATGAAACTAAAGGCAGGCACTTTAGGGAAGTGTTGCCTTGGTATCAGCACTCCAGGGATTAAACACGAGACTGACCAACCATGTAACCTACTCCACTGGGGAGGTTGCAGGGAGACAACTCCCTGTGAGTGTGTGGGTTATCTCCGAGTAGCTCCGGTTTCCTCCTACACTTCCAATTTGGGATTGGGTATGGTTATGTGGAAAGAAAACATTCTGACAATCCACCAACTTCAAGACAGCGTGTAGGAACAAGGAACTATGATGCTGGTTTATACCAAAGATAGACGCACAGGACTGGAATAACTCAGCCGGCTCACACACCTCTGTAGGACAAGGATGGGCGAAGATGGGTCCTCAACCCAAAAAGTCACCTATCCTTATTTCTCTCCTTGAACTGACAGAAGTTTACAAAATCTTTGAATTGTGTGTTGATGATGACCCTACTATTTTTTTTGGTTTTTGTTTTATTCTGCTTATATGTTTTGTAATCTGCTTATTACATTTTGTAAGGCGTCCTTGAAATTCTATGAAAGGCACCCCATAAGTATAATATTAATAATAAAAAAATAATTTAAAAAAAATCATGAGAGGAATAAATCGGATACACACACTTGCCCAAGAATAGGGGAATGGAGAGCCAGAGGTGATAGGTTGAAGTTGAGGGTGGAGTTTAAAAAACAACAACAACAAAAATACAAAGTGCTGGAGACCGAGTTCCTCCAGCACTGTATCGTATTGATGGCGTCACTGGTCAAAGCAACAGGTAAACAAGAGATATTCAGGGAAGAGAAGGCGAATACAAGTGCTGTAAAAACACAAGACAGATTAGTGGGCGGAGGGCAGTGAGTTATGATCATTGGGTGGGAGACTGCTGGCACACGAGCAACAACAACATGTCCTGCCCCCTAATCACATGATCTCAACGCAGGGTGCAACACACCCATCACAAGGCGATGAGATCATCAGGAAGTGAACACTCCGTAAATATTAACGACAGCAAAGTGCTCCCTCTCTTTTACACAAGAGGGTTTCCCGCCAACTTAAATCACCAAAGAGTACATTGGGGGTGCAGCGTTAGAGCTCCAGAGACCTGGGTTTGATCCGGAATACTGCTGCTGTTCACAGTTTGTACGTTCTCCCTGTTACCATGTTATGGGCCTGTCCCACTCACATGATCTTTTAGGCAACTAAAGGCGGCTAGTTTGTCGCCACATGTTGGTCGCCGGGAGTCGTCTCCTCGTAGCGTCTTTCTGGTCGCCGGTCAATTTTCAACATGTTGAACATTTTACGGCGGCAGTCAGTTTGACGCCATTGAGCGTAGCTTGACTTGTGTCGTAAGTCGTCGCTGGGATGACATAGGTTTTTGGCAACCTGCCACAACTAGGACAGTTGCCGGCAGTTGCCTAAAAATTCACCAAGAGGGACAGGCCCATCAGTTTTCTCCGGGTGCTTTGGTTTCCTCCCACACTCCAAAGACATGCAGGTTTGTAGGTTAATTGGACTTTAAAAGAAATAAATAATAATTGTCCAGCAGTCTGCCTATCGAAAAGCCCCCCCCCCCCCCCCCCCCCATCTCACCCGTGCTCACCTATTAATGGCCATGCTCTGTCCTGCTATTGAGGGAGTGCAGCGTAGGTTTACAAGATTAATTCACGGGATGGCGGGACTGTCATATGCTGAGAGAATGGAGCAGCTGGGCTTACACACTTTGGAGTTTAAAAGGATGAGAGGATATCTCATTGAAACATATAAGGGTTTGGACACGCTAGAGGCAGGAAACATGTTCCCGATGTTGGGGGAGTTCAGAACCAGGGGCCACAGTTTATGAATAAGGAGTAAGCCATTTAGAATGGAGGAAACACATTTTCTCACAGAAAACTGTGGAGGCGGGTTCTCTGGATGCTTTCAAGAGAGCTAGATAGGGCTCTTAAAAAGAGTGGGGTTGGACAGGCTAGATGCAGGAAGATTGTTCCTGATGTTGGAGAAGTCCAGAGCAAGGGGTCACAGTTTAAGGATAAGGGGGAATTCCTTTAGGACCGAGACCAGGAAAACATTTTTCACACAGAGAGTGGTCAGTCTCTGGAATTCTCTGCCACAGAAGGTAGTTGAGTCCAGTTCATTGGCTATATTTAAGAGGGAGTTAGATGTGGCCCTTGTGGCTAAAGGGATCAGGGGGTATGGAGAGAAGGCAGGTACAGGATACCGAGTTGAATGATCAGCCATGATCATATTGAATGACAGTGCAGGCTCCAAGGGCCGAATGGCCTACTCCTGCACCTATTTTCTATGTTTCTATATTCGGCCCCTCAAGCCAGCACCACCATTCATTGTGATCATGGCTGATCATCCACAATCAGTACCTCGTTCCTGCCTTCTCCTCATATCCCATGACTCCACTATCTTTGAGAGCTCTATCTAAATCTTTCTTGAAAGCATCCAGAGAATTGGCCTCCACTGCCTTGAGGCAGAGAATTCCACAGATTCACAACTCTCTGGGTGAAAACGTTTTTCCTCATCTCCATTCTGAATGGCCAACTCTTTATTCTTAAACTGTGGCTCCCGGTTCAGGACTCCCCCAACATCGGGAACATGTTTCCTGCATCTGCCCTGTCCGACCCCTTAATAATCTTAGATGTTTCAATAAGATCCACTCTCGTCCTTCTAAACTCCAGTGTATACAAGCCCAGTCTCTCCATTCTCTCAACATATGACAGTCCCACCATCCTGGGAATTAACCTGGTGAACCTATACAGCAGTCCCTCAATAGCGAGAATGTTATCAGGACAGTGTAGGTCCTGCCCAGTGGGCGGCGCGACTCATCGCAGCACCCTCTGCAGTCCGTCTGTCTTTTTTTAATTTTTGTCTCGTTTGAGTGTTATTGTTTTTAGCTGGATATGTGTAGGGGGTGGGGGAAACTTTTAAAATCTTTTCCCTGTACGGAGGAGCTGACCTTTCCTTGGTCGGGTCTTCGTCGTCGTTGGGGCCTAGCACCGTGAAGCCTCCAACCGGACCTGGGGCTCCAGTCACGGAGCCTGCGGACTGGTGGGAAGACCGCTTGTCGGAGCTGCCGCGGCGGCAACTTCTCCCGCCCGAGATGCGGGGTCGAAAATGACCTAGAGAGGGGCCTTACATCGACCGGCGCGGTTTTAATGGCCGCGGGACTTGCCAGCGCCCGCCAGGGGCTCCAACATCAAGACCCGGAATGCGGCCTTGCATCGCCTGGCGCGGCATGAATGGCCGCGGGACTTATTTACCATCGTTCGCCGTGGGGTTTGACACTGATATCGGGAGGACAATGAGGAGTGGAGGGGAGAGATATGACTTTGCCTTCCATCACAGTGAGGAGGAGATTCACTGTGATGGATGTTTGTGTAAATTGTGGGTTACACAAAAAGCTGGAGCAACGCAGCGGGTGCAGCAGCATCTAAGGAGCAAAGGAGATAGGCGACATTTCGGGTCGAGACCCTTCTGTAAATTGTGTTGTGTCTTGGTTCTTTTCTTGTTTGTATAACTGCAGAAACTAAATTTCGTTTCAAATGACAATAAACGGGATTGTATTGTATTGTATGTCCTTCCTCAAATAAGGGGACCAAAACTGCACACAATACTCCAGGTGTGGTCTCGCTAGGGCTCTGTACAACTGCAGAAGGACCTCTTTGCTCCTATATTCGACACCTCTTGTTATAAAGGCCAACATGCCATTCGCTTCCTTCACTGCGTGCTGTACCTGCATGCTTACTTTCATAGACTGATATACTAGGACCCCTAGATCCCATTGTACTTCCCCTTTTCCCAACTTGACGCGATTTAGATAGTAATCTGCCTTCCAGTTTTTGCTACCAAAGTGGATAGCCTCAGCTGGAGAGGACAGGATGACCTTACCGCCCCACACTGCTTCCCTCCACTGCCGGGCCTGCCGCGTGTCACTGACAGGACCCGTTCAAATAGCTGGAAAACCCACACAAGTTACCTTGAACAGCTCTTTGAGCTCCTCCATCGTCTGTTTATTTGCCACCTCATCGTGAACCGTCTGCCCACAGTTCTTCACCACAGACTCCAGAACCTGTAGGAAAAGCAGCCGATGAATCAGCCCGAGAGAACGTTTGGGGATCTGATCTTCAAACAAAATACCGTACCACATCCATGGTGATTTTATTGTCACATGCGCGAAGTGCGAACAGTTAAATACTTTGTTTAAGAAATAACTGCAGATGCTGGTTAAATCGAAGGTAGCCACAAAATGCTGGAGAAACTCAGCGGGTGAGGCAGCATCTATGCAGCGAAGGAATAGGTGACGTTTCGCGTCGAGATCCGGAAGGGTCGCCAAGTGTAGTAGGTGAATTCCATTAAAACTAGTCCCTGACAGTCGCATGAGTGGGACAGGCCCTTCACACACAGTCCTGTAGAGCATTGCCATGTACCTGAAGCCCAATCAGCAAGATATCGTGGACAGAGCCCGCATGCAATAGGTGCCATGTTTTGGTTCAGTTCAGGCAAAGACACCCACCAAAATGTTTCTTTGCCTATCTACATTATCACCTGTAGCTTGTATCAGGACCATATCCTTCTGTATCTTAGGAACTGCAGGTGCAGGTATACAACATAAAGACAGTGTTGGAGGAACTCAGTGGGTCAGGCAGCATCTCTGGAGAACATGGACAGGTGATGTTTGGGGTCTGGACCATTCTGTAGACTGATCACTCAAACAGTCTGAAGGGTCCCGACCCAAAACATCACCTGTCCATGTTCTCCAGAGGTGCTGCCTGATCCACTGAGTTACTCTAGCACTTTGTGTCTTTCCCCCCCCCAATGTATCCCAGGATTCCCTTCAAACCATTGTTTTGCAAAGGTTCAAAATAATCATAAATAAAATCCAGACATCCGCAAGGAATCCAGGTTAGTCAAGGGTCGCAGCCCGACACGTGGCCTGCCCATGCCCTCCCCAGATGCTGCCCGAGCCGCTGAATTACTCCAGCACGCCATCTATTACTCAGTGTCATAAAGTTACGTCGAGCAGCTGCTTGCCCTGGCTGGAGTCGGGGATGAGAAGGGGGGGGGGGGGGGCTCACCTCCAAAGTGTAGAGGACCACATGGGGATTTTTGTCGTTCAGCTTCTTCTTGATGGCGCCAATGGCGTACTTGGCCCTGTGTAAATAAAGCAACATTCCCGTTACACACGGTTGCGGTTCGAGGTGGCCTTGCGCATCTCGGGGAAACCGCAGGAGGGAGACAGCTGGTTCCTGCATCTCCGAGGGCGGCACAGCGGTAGAGTTGCTGCCTTGGGAGACCCTGGTTCCATCCTGACCACGGGCACGGAGTTTGCACGTTCTCCCTGTGGCCGTGTGGGTTTCCCCCCACATCCCAAAGGCGTGCAGGTTTGTAGGTTAATTGCCCCTAGTGTGTAGGAAGTGGATGAGAAAGTGGGATAACATAGAACTGGTGTGAAGGGGTGATCAGTGGTTGGCGTGGACTTGGCAGACTGAAAGTTCTGTTTCCATATTGCATCGCTAGACTCAACTGGGTTTCAAGCAATGGGCCCTGGTTCTGGACTCCCCCAACATCAGGAACATGTTTCCTGCCTCTAGTGTGTCCAAACCCTTCACAATCTGTCGAAGCCCTTAACAATCTATTTGAATTGGGTTGTTGCTGATTAATGTTGGAGGGATGCGAGAGGCAGGGGAGTAATCTAGGTTTTTGTTTATAACTGTCATGTGTACTGAGGTACAACAAAAAGCTTTTCCAGTTCAGTTTATTGTCACATGTACAGAGGTACAGTGAAAACATTTTGTTGTGTGCTCACCAGTCAGTGGAAAGACAATACATTATTACAATCGAGCCATTGTGGGCACAGTGAAAGGCTTTGTTCTGCATGCTATCCAAACAGTTCAGATAGAGCATACACAGATACCATCAGTTTACCAGCATGCCCCATGGGAGAACCAGTTAGACCATAACCAGTCCACAACATGCTGGCTACTCAAAGGCAGAGCTAAAATATTTGCTGTTTTTTTTCTCTTTCTGAAAGGAAAAAGGCGGAACAATCAGCCCCGCTTCCAACACACTTACTGAGCATCTCCTTGCCGAATCAGGTCACAGATCTGTAGAATCGACTCCCAGTCAGTTTCAAGAAGTAACTGGCTTGTTGCTTTTTCTGTTTAGGAAGAGAAGGCAGAGTGGTTTATTGACAGGCCTAGTAGAGGCTGTGAGCTACAGCATATTCAGCAAACTGCCCGCGTTCCTCCAGTCTTTGTAAATCAGATCGCAATAGAGCTCAATAACTGGGATAGGGTCAGTGAGAGATGTTTCTCAGCCGATTTATCTTTTCAAAACAGAAAAATGAAAGCAGCTCTCGCTAATTCCCTCACTTAAACATGAGAGAGAAATGGACATGAACTTTAATGTGGTAGAGCATAATTCCACTCCCATGTCTCATGAAGTCATCGGCTTATGGCAGTCATTTCCAGGCATCTTTGAGCCGAATCTCAAAATACCCAGCGGGGAGAGACTGTACATTGTGTTACATAGAAAATAGGTGCAGGAGGAGGCCATTTGGCCCTTCAAGCCAGCACCGCCATTCAATGTGATCATGGCTGATCATCCAATGAGTAACCCGTGCCTGCCTTCTCCCCATATCCCTTGACTCCGCAGCCTTGCTTTATTATTGATACAAACACAGGAGCCTAATAAACACACAGTGGCTCCAACTGGTGACGTTTAGAGGGAGGGGTGGAAGGAAGAAAGGACACACACACACACGCAAAAACACTGAACATTTTTTAGACACAAACAGCTGGAGGAACTCAGCGGGTCAGGCAGCATCTCTGGAGAAAAAGAATAGGTGATGTTTGATACAGAGACCCTTCTTCACCCTCCCTCAACTATCGGTGACAGTGAGACTGAGCACAGACTGGGCCATCATTTCGCTAAACACCATTGCAGCATGTCTGGAGAACATGGGTCGTGATATTTCAGTCTGACAAAGGGTCCCAACTTATCCAGGCCCTCCAGAGATGCTAAAATGGAGAAATAAAGAACTGTAGATTCTGGTTTATACCAAAGATAGATTCAAAGTGATGGAGTAACACAGCGGGTCAGGCAGCAACTCTGGTGAATATGGATAGGCGAGGTCTTGGGTTGAGACCCTCCTTCTGACTGATTGTAAGGAGGGGGGGTGGGTTAAGAAACATGGAAAAGGGGTGAGGCAGGACAAAAGGTGGCAGGTAATAGGTCAACACAGGTGGGGAGTTGACAAGTAGACGGTTGAAACAAAGGCCAGACAGTGGATGTAAGATACAGATTTCTTCACTCACAGGCAGTGAATGGTTGAATGGTGCCTTTATTGTCACTTGCAAACACACCGAGAAATTCCTTTCTCACATACAGTAAAATATTGCCGTACCCAAACACAATCCCTGATTTGCAGAACATTTAAAAAGGTAGGCACAAAGTGCTGGAGTGACTCAGCAGGTCAGGCAACATAGAAAAAAAACTCTTTGTCTGTCTTTGGTATAAACAGCACTTTATGCATTTGTTTGGTAAAAAAAACACTTCCATCTTTTAACATGTAGAGGATATTTGGGCAGGTTGAACAGGATATGGGCCAAGCACAGGCAAGTGGGGCTGGCTTAGAGAGAGAATCTGGGTTGGCACAGGCAAAGATAGGCACAAAATGCCATTCATCTCATGATTTTATACATAGGTGGCGTTTCAGGTGGAGGCCATTCTCCAGACCAAGAGTCAGAGGAGAGGGCAACAAGAGTCAGACACAAAGTGGTGGAGTGACTCAGCGGCTCAGGCAGCAGGAAACGGTGTGTGTGTGTATCTGTCTGTGTGTGTGTGTGTGTGTGTGTATCTGTCTGTGTGTGTGTGTGTGTGTGTGTGTGTGTGTGTGTGTGTGTGTATCTGTCTGTGTGTGTGTGTGTGTGTGTGTGTGTGTGTGTGTGTGTATCTGTCTGTGTGTGTGTGTGTGTGTGTGTGTGTGTGTGTGTGTCTGTGTGTGTGTCTGCGTGTGTTTCTGTGTCTACCTTTGGTCTTTGTGTCTTTCCCTGGGTACAAACCAGCGTTTGCAGTTCCCTCTTAGAACATTCAGAGAGGATTTTTGAGCCGAGTCACTCCAGCATGTTTGTGTCTAACGTCGGCGTTCCGCCCGCATGTGCAGTTGCCCTTGTGGCAGGCTTGATGGTGCGGGTTGCCGGGTCGCCGGGCTACTGGAGACCGCGGCTCCGGGGCCTTCCTTCAGCCTCCAATGTCCGACGACGAAATCCCAAATCCAACGACGGCTTTCCGGCCCCCACCGCCTCTGTCTCTCCCTCCCTCTCTGGGAGGGGAAGCTTCTTACCGAGGAGCCGCTCGAACGGGCCGCCGCCTTTCCCCATCGCTCCGTCCGTCTGTTTGTCCGTTCCCGTCTTCGCCGCCGGGTTCAGGCGCCCGCCGTGGACACCCACCCCTCGGGTCCTTCACGGGGGGAGGCGTCGCTCGGCTCCCGCGTCACCCACACCCGCCCCCATGACGTCAGGGTCACTAACATCCCCCTCCTAAAAATAAATAATAGTGAAAAAACAACGTGTGTTTGAGCGGCGCTCGGACCGCGGTGACAAGAGTGAACTTTAAATTGTTGTTGTGTGGAGGGCGGCGGGCGCGGGCTTTGGACGTCACGGCGGGGCGCCGTTGCCGGGGTAACTGAGGCCTAGTGACTCGGAGCCGCCTGACTCGAGCTCGCCGTGTGGACGTCGGCATCCCGCCCGGGGATCTGCTGCTCGCATCGCATCGTATTTGCATCCCGCCCCCCGTAGCCTTCCCTCCCTCCCTCCCTCCCGCAGCCACGGCCTCAACCCCAGCCCCGGCCCCGGGCCCGGGCCCGGGCCTACTGCTCGGGGCGACGGCGGTGGGGAAAACCCTGCTGCTCAAGACGCTGCACAATATCCTTTAGGCTGCCGGTCAAAGCGGCACCAATGTGGTGCAAATGAATAAGGGCAATGGAAGAGAACCTAGCATGGAGCATCAGCGAGCGGTTGCATACTTCATCCTTCCACGGGCTTCTTCTTCTTCTTCTTCTTCTTCTTCTTCTCCTAATCTGAGGAAAGTAGACTATTATCTGAATGGCGGCCGATTAGGAAAAGGGGAGATGCAACGTGACCTGGGTGTCATGGTACACCAGTCATTGAAAGTAGGCATGCAGGTGCAGCAGGCAGTGAAGAAAGCAAATGGTATGTTAGCATTCATAGCAAAAGGATTTGAGTATAGGAGCAGGGAGGTTCTACTGCAGTTGTACAGGGTCTTGGTGAGGCCACACCTGGAGTATTGCGTACAGTTTTGGTCTCCAAATCTGAGGAAAGACTTTCTTGCCATAGAGGGGGTACAGAGAAGGTTCACCAGACTGATTCCTGGGATGGCATGACTTCCATATGAAGAAAGACTGGATAGACTCGGCTTGTACTTGCTAGAATTTAGAAGATTGAGTGGGGATCTTATAGAAACGTACAAAATTCTTAAGGGGTTGGACAGGTTAGATGCAGGAAGATTGTTCCCAATGTTGGGGAAGTCCAGAACAAGGGGTCACAGTTTAAGGATAAGGGGGAAATCGTTTAGGACCGAGATGAGAAAAAAAAATTTCGCACAGAGAGTGGTGAATCTGTGGAATTCTCTGCCACAGAAGGTAGTTGAGGCTAGTTCATTGGCTATATTTAAGAGGGAGTTAGATGAGGCCCTTGTGGCTAAAGGGATCAGAGGGTATGGAGAGAAGGCAGGTACGGGATACTGAGTTGGATGATCAGCCATGATCATATTGAATGGCGGTGCAGGCTCGAAGGGTCGAATGGCCTACTCCTGCACCTATTTTCTATGTTTCTTCTTCTTCTTGCATATGGCGTGCACAGCCTAAAGTTGTAGGATAACTTGTTCTATTTGATCTTATTTGATTGTGCACGCTGGGTTGATTGCATTCATCGAAACAGGGTGGATCACGTGAAGGTTGCAATCTCCCACCCCTTCCACAGGCTGAACCTGATTTACAAACAATTTTTGTTCAAGAAGGGCACTGCAGATGCTGGAAAATCGAAGGTAGACAAAAATTGCTGGAGAAAATCAGCGGGTGTGGCAGCATCTATGGAGCGAAGGAAATAGGCAATGTTTCGTCCCGCTGAGTTTCTCAAGCAATTTTGTCTTCTTACAAATACAACTCATTGTCACCACCACACGTTGGGCAGTTTAAGAAATCCAAAGTTGAAACATTGCTTAGTTTAGTTTATTATTGTCACCTGTACTGAGGTACAGTGAAAAGCTTTTTTGTTGCCTGTTATCCAGTCAGCGGACAGACTATACATGGTTACAGTTGAGCCGTCCACGGTGTACAGAAGATGGACACAAAGCGATGGAGTAACTCGGCGGGTCGGGCAGCATCTCTGGAGAAAAAGGATGGGCGATGTATCGGGTTGGGACCCTTCTTCAAACTGAAAAAGGGTCCCAACCTGAAACGTCACCTATCCACGTTTCAAAAGATGCTGGCTGCCCCGCTGGGTTACTCCAGCACTTTGTGTCTAGCTTTGGTATAAACCACGCCTGCAGTTTCCACTAAAGGCTATGTTTATTGTATTAATTTTTCCCTTGCTCAAATTGACCAATATATTTTACTACATAGTGACAAAAAATGATGCTTTTTGTGGAGAATTAAAAAAATATATATATTATCTATTGAGTAATGTGTTGCTGCAGAAAGTAAGAATGTTATTATTACGTTTCAGGACAAATGACAATAAAACACTGAAGATGGACACAAAAACTGGAGTAACTCAGCAGGTCTCAACCCGAAACATCACCTATTCCTTTTCTCCAGAGATGCTGCCTGTCCCGCTGAGTTGTTACAGCATTTTGTGTCCATCTTCAGTGTAAACCAGCATCGGCAGTTCCTTCCTGACCATAAAACATTAATTCCTAATTGGGTAGATTGCCGCTTGATTTTAATTAATGGCACTTAAGTAAAATACATTAAGGATCTGGAGTGTAAATTGATGGTGATCATATATTAACCAACACTTGCGCCTCCCCCAACTTCATCTACTGTATCCGCTGTTCCAGGTGTGGACTCCTAAATATCGTTGATACCAAACGCAGGCTCAGCAACCATTCCCACACTGACCTTTCTGTCCTGGGCCTCCTCCATTGCCAGAGTGAGGCCCTGTGCAAATTGGAGGAACAGCACCTCATATTTTGCTTGGGCAGCTTACACCCAACGGTATGGGCATTGACTTCTCTAACTTCAAGTACCCCTTGCTTTCCCTCTCTCACCATCTCTCCCCCCTTCCCCGACCAGTCTGACTGCCCTTGTTACCATTTTATCTCTGTTTGCTTTGTTGTTACCTTCTCCTAGCGAACAATGATCTATTCTACATTTATCCTTGATCTCTATCCCCTTTGTCTCTATTTCACACCTTCCATTCCTTATCTCTGTATCTCCCTCTCCCCTCTGACTCTCAGTCTGAAGAGGGGTCTCGACCTGAAACGTAACCCATTCCTTCTATCCAGAGGTACTGCCTGTCCCACTGAATTAATCCAGCATTTTGTGTCTATTTTCATTTTTTTTAACTGTCTTGTACGTTTGGATTCTTGAACGATATAAACAGATGAGTTTGAAAGGAGTGACTGGTGATCTTGATGAAACGCCACCTACTCTCCCAACGGTATGCTCAACGCCTTCAGTAGCAAACTTGCTTTAAATCTCTATGTTTGGGTCAAGATTTATTATCGTCGTGTGTAATGAGGTACTGTGTCAATTTTTGTTTTGCACACGCAGTCAGTTTTCCTTTACATTTTATTTCAGTTCAGTTTAGTTTATTGCCATGTGTCACGAGGTACAGTGAAAAGCTTTTGTTGCGTGCTAACCAGTCAGCGTAAAGACAACACATGATTACAATTGAGCCGTAGATACATGATATGGGAATGTGTAAGAAAGAACTGTAGATGCTGGTTTAAATCAAAGGTAAACACAGAATTCCGGGAGTAACTCAGCAGGTGAGGCAGCATCGCTGGAGAGAAGGAATGGCCGACGTATCAGGTAGAGACCCTTCTTCACTGATGTCAGGGGAGGGGGCGGGACAAAGATAGAACGTAGACAGTGAGATTAGTGGGACAACTGGGAAGGGAAGGGAGAGAGAAAGCAAGGGCCATTTGAAGTTATGATCAAAGGTCCCATGGCGGAGCAAGATAGACCACTCCTGCTAAATGCAATAGGCTGACGTGTAGTACGCAACGGAACGTGGGCCTTTTTTTCATCCAGAATTGACCCGACCTGACTCGCAGTGTAATCAACTTTGCGGAGGAACAGTTTGTGTTAATAAATTTAAATTCTGAAAATGAGAAGATTTTTACCAAATAACTTTTATTTTTACGAGGATGTTTCCGTAACCGGCTTCCGTCTCCGCACTATTATCCTATGGGATCTTTGGTGCGGAGATGGAAGCCAGTTACGGAAATGGGGCCGAAAATTACCCATGAATCTGCCCATGACCGTACGACGTCTTTTTCTTCGAGTGGACTATCTTGCTCGCTATAGGATCTTTGGTTATGATGATATGGGAATAATGTTTAGTACAAGGTAAAGCCGGTCAAATATCGTCCGAGAGGTTGATAGTAGATCAGGACTGCTCTCTGGTTGTTAGTAGGATGGTTCAGTTGCCTGATAACAGCTGGGAAGAAACTGTCCCTGAATCTGGAGGTGTGCGTTTTCACACTTCACATTTCGACGGGAGGGGGGAGAAGAGGGAGTGGTGGGGGTGTGACTGGTATTGGTTATGCTGCTGGCTGGTGGGGAAAAATCCACGAGTTACCGTCTTCAGTTCGGCATCGATGACACATTTAATCTGCTTTGCCCGCAGGTGGGAACCAACTTAACCGACATCGCCATCAACAAGAGGAGAATTACAATTCGAGAACTGGGAGGCTGCATGGGTCCCATCTGGCCAAGTTACTACGGAGACTCTGAGGTTGTGATGGTGAGTATTGGCAGAGTGGGCCTCTCCCCACACTACCTCCCCGCTCACCCCACAGGATGGGACAGCAGTGGCTCCCTTCCTGCTCCTGAATCCATACCGTGTTTTTAAATCTTACCTCAGCTCATTTTATGACAGGTAAAGGAGGGGGAAAAGAAAATCTAATCTTCCATAACCGATAAGAGCAGAAATAGGCCATTCGGCCCATCAAGTGTACTCTGCCATTCAATCATGGCTGATCTATCTTTCCCTCTCAACCCCATTCTGCCTTCTCCCCATAACCCCATGGCACCCGTATTAATGAAGAATCTGTTAATCTACCCACTGACTTGGCCCCACAGCCTTCTGTGGCAATGAGTTCCACAGATTCGCCACCTCCCTGACTAAAAATATTCCTCCTCACGTCTTTTCTAAAGGTACATTATTGAACTTGTTAGTCCAAGTTGTTTATTTATAAGATCGGTTCTGTTAGTGACAATTAGCCTGTGTAAGGTTACCCATCATGGAAACATGCCCTTTGGCCCAACTCATCCATGCCGACCAACATGCCCCATCTACATTCGTCCCACCTGCTTGCGTTTGGCCCATATCCCTCTAAACATTTCCTATCCATGTACAGGTACATGTCCGAATCTCTAGTAAATGATGTTATAGCATCTCCACTGGCAGCTCGGTCCACATTGCTACCACCCGCTAAGTGAAAACGTTGCCCCTATTAAATTTTGACTCTCTCACCTTTAAATCTCCGCCCTCTGGTTTTTGATTCCCCCGCTCTGGATCTATTCCCCTCGTAAGTCTTATACACCTCTTCTGTCTCGTTCCTGAAGCCAGGCACCAATTGCCCAGCTACCCCTTCACAGTATTAATAGACACAAAATGCCGGAGTAACTCAGCGGGACAGGCAGCATCTCTGGGTGCAAAGAATGGATGACGTTTCGGGCCGAGATCCTTCTTGACCCAAAACGTCACCCATTGCTTCTCTCCAGAGATGCTGCCTGTGCCGCTGAGTTACTCCGGCATTTTGTGTCTTATCTTCGGTGTAAACCAGCACCTGCGGTTCCTTCCTGCACCTTTACAGTGATTAATGTTCCCCCCCACTCTAGTTTGTCATCGATGCTGCCAATCCCACCCAGATCTCCTCCTCGTGCATTCAGCTGCTGGAGGTCCTCACGGCCGAACAACTGCAGGAAACTCCGATCCTGATCCTCTTCAACAAAGTGTAAGTACAGACCCAAGAGGGGAGGGGGGAGAAAACAAAGGAGGACCCGGTGTGAGGGGGACTGCTGTGAAGGGCAGAGATCCTATAGCGAGCAAGATAGACCACTCCTGCTAAATGCAATGGGCTGACGTGTAGTACGCAATGGAGCGGAACGTGGGCCTTTCTTTCATCCATTCCAGTAACCGAACCCGACCCGCAGTGTAATCAACGTTGCGGAGGAACAGTTTGTATTAATAAATTATAATTCTGAAAATTAGAAGATATTTATCAAATAACTTTTGTTTTTACGAGGATGTTTCCGTAACCGGCTTCCGTCTCCACACTATTATCCTACGGGATCTTTGGTGCGGAGACGGAAGCCAGTTACAGAAATGGGGCCTTAAATTACCCATGAATCTGCCCATGACCGTACTACGTCTTTTTCGTCGAGTTGACTATCTTGCTTGCTGTAGGATCTTTGGTGACGGGTGGGGTGGAGAGGGGAGGGGCTGCCATGGGGGGGAGGGGGGAGAGAGGGGGGGGGGCAGAGGGGGGAGGGGGGGGCAGAGGGGAGAACAAAGGAGGACCTGGCGCGGGATACTTCGTAACTTTGTCCGCACCCTTTCAGTGGCGGCTCTTTGCCACTTGGGTATGCAAAACACCATAAAGTGTCCGTTCATTCATTCATTCATTCATTCATTCATTCATTCATTCATTCAAGCAGTCTGGCTGGCAGCCTCTTCCTCCAAGTGTGGCATTTTGGGCTGGGGTGGGTTAGGCAGTGAGAGAATGCATGTGGCACAAGTCACCGAAGAGTGATATAGTGTGGAAACAGGGCCTTTGGCCCAACTTGCCCACATTGGCCAACAGGTCCCAGCTACTGGTACACACAGAATGCTGGAATGACTCAGTGGGACGGGTAGCATCTCTGGAGAAAGGAATGGGTGATGTTTCAAGTCTTCTTCATCATTCGTATGGCGTGCACAGCCTAAAGTTGTAGGACAACTTGTTCTATTTGATCTTACTTGATTATGCACGCCAGGTTGATTGCATTCGTCAAAACGAGGCGGACCACATGAAGGTTGCAATCTCCCACCCCACATTTCAGGTCGAGACCCTTCTTCACACTCGTGTCCCAGCTACACTAGTTCCACCTGCCCTGCATTTGGTCCATATCCCTCCAAACCTGTCCTATCCATGCACCAGTCTAACTGTTTCTTAAACATTGGGATAGTCCCAGCCTCAACTACCACCTCCGGCAGCTTGTTCTATACACCCACCACCCTTTGTGTCAAAAAGTTACTCCTCAGATTCCTATTAAATCTTTTCCCATTCACCCAATTCAAAGTCAATTTTATTCGTCACATGCACCTGAAGGTGCAATGAAATGAATTTGCCTGCAGCGATAAAGAACACACAATACACAATAACATTTAACACATTCTTCACTGTGGTGGAAGTTCAGCCAGTCCTCCTCCTTGTACCTCTGTCCTCTGGTCCTCAATTCACCTACTCTGGGCAAAAGACTCTGTGTATCTACCCGATCTATGCCTCTCATGATTATATATATATATATATCTCCTATATAAGATCATTCTTATTGCTGGTGGACGCAGGCGAGGAGGGTTTAGATAGGGTTATTTGATATAGATTGTTAATATTTACGCTGCTTTATAAGCACAGGGGAATAACTGGAGTCTCTCATTTCAGTGATCTACCATGCCACATGTCCCTGGTAGAAATGAAAAGCCTGTTCCGATTGGACGACATACTGGCCTGCTCCAAGCAGAGAATCAGCGTGCTGGAGGTGAGTGCGCGGACTGGCAGAGGCTTGGACCAGCTTCTGAAGTGGCTGCACACTCACCTCAAAGGGAGGCACTCGTCCTGAAGGCAGTAAACTCTGCGCCTTGCTCCCCCACCCCCGCTTGGGGAGCCCAGACACACACTGTCTGCCACGCTTTCCTCAGTGTGTAAGGAGAAACTGCAGATGCTGGTTTAAACCGAAGATAGACAAAAGAAAGCTGGAGTAACTCAGCGGGACAGGCAGCATCTCTGGAGAGAAGGAATGGGTGACATTTTGGGTTGAGACCCTTCTTCAGACTGAGTTAGGGGAATGTATAGTGTGTTGGAAAGAACTGCAGATGCTGGTTTAAACCGAAGATAGAGACACAAAAAGCTGGAGTTACTCAGCTGGACAGACAGCATCTCTGGAGAGAAGGAATGGGTGACGTTTCGGGTCGAGTCTGAAGAAGGGTCTCGGCCCGAAACGTCACCCATTCCTTCTCACCAGAGATGCTGCCTGTCCCGCTGAGTTACTCCAGCTTTTTGTGCCTTGCGCGATGCTTCTTATACTGGTGAATGGTTCACCCTAGGGTGAATGAAAATATTTTGGGGTGAATTCGTTAATTTATGTTTTTTGCTCACGTGACAAGATAAATTATATATATAAAATGATACACAAGGGAGAATGAGACTGGGAAAATTACCAAAAAAACATAAGAACATATGGTCGAGGGTGAATGAAATTTTGTGATAAAGACTCAAGTGTGTATGACACTGAAATAGTTTAAGAAGCACTGAAAATTCTACTGATTCCTTAGTAGCTGCAAGGTGCAGAATCTCCCAGCGTCTGTATCTGAGAGGGATGCAGTGGCAATTCCTGTGCTTGCTGAATTGCACTCAGCCTTGTGAGGAAGAAAAAGATGCATCTAAAATATATTTGTAACAAGGCATATTTATTCCTCCCCACCACTTCTGCTCTCAGTCTGAAGAAGGGTTTCGCCCCAAAATGTCACCTATTCCTTTTCTCCAGGGATGCTGTCTGACCCGCCAGGTTACTCCAGCTTTTTGTGTCTCTCTTCGGTATAAACCATCATCTGCAGTTCCTTCCTACATAGAATGGAAAGATTGTAGGGCGGCACGGTGGCGCAACGGTACAGTTGTTGCCTCGCGGCGTCAGATCCTGCCTGTTCTCCCCGTGATGCGTGGGTTTCCTCCCAGATCCCAAAGACGTGCGGGTTTGTAGGTCAATTGGCTTCTACACCGTATCTGTAAACTGAAAATGAACAACTCCCGCCTCATTATCTTCTTGTGTGTGGCGTGCACAGCCTAACGTTGTAGGACAACTTGTTATATTTGATCGTGCACGCCAGGTTGATTGAATTAGTCAAACAGGGCGGTCCATGTGAAGGTTGCAATCTCCCACCTGCCTCATTATAAACATGACACTACAAGTGGATGATTCCAGGTACAGTTTGGGCTTAATATACCTGTACACACAAAAGTCTATGCTTATCAACTTGAACATTCCTCTGTGATATTTATGTCATTTTTCTATTTATTTTAAAATAAACGTTAATCCTAATACGTACAGGAACGGCACCGAAGCACACCTGGCTTTCTTTACATTGTCTTGCTTAGTACAGTCAGCACATTGCCTGTTGCCTCAGTAAATAGGAAACTCATTTTACTAGCAGCCACCGACTTTATAGAAACATAGGTGCAGTAGTAGGCCATTCGGCCCTTCGAGCCAGCACCCCCATTCAATATGATCATGGCTGATTGTCCAAAATCAGTGCCCCGTTCCTGCTTTCTCCCCATATCCCTTGATTCCGTTAGCCCTAAGAGCTAAATCTAACTCACTTTTTAATACATCCAGTGAATCGGCCTCCACTGCCTTCTGTGGCAGAGGATTCCACAGATTCACAACTCTTTTCCTCATCTTAAATGGCCAACCCCTTATTCTTAAACTGTGACCCCCTAGTTCTGGACTCCCCCAACGTGGGGAACATTTGTCCTGCATCCAGCGTCCAATCCCTTAAGAATTTAATATGTTTCTATAAGATCCCCTCTCATTCTTCTAAATTCCAGTGTCTATCTATCATTATTAGACCTTTTCTCTTCACCCAGCAGTGTTCTCGCCATAGCTGCAACTTCAAGACTGGAGCTGAAAGATAAAGATGTACTGCTTGTATTTACAATGGGGATTGTGAATGGGTACGTGGCACGGTTGCGCAGCGGTAGAGTTGCTGCCTCACAGCTACAGCGCCCACCGACTAAATGACAAACAACAGATTTACTTTCAAAGTCACTTTATTTATCTGTGATTAAAACAGTGTTGCGTTACTGTGGCCACTGACAGTCCCACACCGACATTTACATACAATGATTGCAGTTAATCAACATTTTATTTAAAACCGTTTCCATCTAATCCTGTGCTCATCATAACTTGATGCAGCACAAGAAGATTAATATCAGCTGCCCGATTTCCCCTGTAAGAGTGAGAAAGACCGAGATGGAACCACTTCAATGTTTCAGTATTAGGATCGGATTACTAACTACTGTAAAGCCCCTCACTGTAAACAAGTGCACCATTAAAAATTCTTCTGACAAAACTCAAGTTGAAATATTTCCTTCAAAGCCATAATTGTTTGCAGAGGCCTTTAAGCTGCTCCACAAATTTTCCAATGTGAACTGTTCCAAGGGAAAGGAGTGCATCAGGAAATGTAGCAACTAATTGTCTACGATATCTCGCTTGGAACTTTGACCTGCACCAGGCTGATCCATTGGCAACTTATGAAAAAGCCTTGCTTCTTGGGCAAGGTCTAATAAAGTGCTGACCTTCACAAAACCTGCAAACTTAAATTCCAGTTGGAATATTTTGGAGAACCAAGTAACCAAGAACCTGCAAACTAAACTATTGAGTATAGAGGATAGACACAAAATGCTGGCGTGACTCAGCAGGACAGGCAGCATCTCTGGAGAGAAGGAATGGGCGACGTTTTGGGTCAAGGCCCTTCTTCAGATTGATGTCGGGGGGGGGAGGGGGCTGGGGCGGGAAAAATAAAGGAAGATGCAGAAGACAGTAGGCTTGTGGGAGAACCGGGATGGGGAGGGGAAAGAGGGAGAAAGCAAGGACTATCTGAAATTAGATGTCATGTTCACACCGCTGGGGTGTAAACAACCAAAGCGAAATATGAGGTGCTGCTCCTCCAAGTTACGCTGGGACTCACTCTGACCATGGAGGAGGCCCAGGACAGAAAGGTCAGATTGGGAATGGGAGGGGGAGTTGAAGTGCTGGGCCACCGGGAGATCAGGTTGGTTAGTGCGAACCGAGCGGAAGTGTTGGGCGAAACGATCGCCGAGCCTGCGCTTGGTCTCGCCGACGTAGAGAAGTTTACACCTGGAACAGCGGACGCAGTAGATGAGGTTGGAGGAGGTGCAGGTGAACCTCTGCCTCACCTGGAAAGACTGTTTGGGTCCTTGGATGGGGTGGAGCGGGGACGTAATGCGACAAGTGCCAGTGATGCCAGATTCACAGCCACACAATGGCGACATACTGCAGCCGCCCAGCTCCATAGAGCGAACGTGATCCATCCGTTACAAACCCTCGCATCACGACCAGGACAGACTCACAGGTTTCTCACATTCATCCTGATCACTCTCTGTGGCTGGGGGGAGGGGGAGGGGGCATGAAGGGGGTGGAAGAGGGGGAGGGGGCATGAAGGGGGATGGGGAGGAAAGAGTGGGAAGAGGTTGGTGAGAGGAGGGGAGGGATAGGGGATAGGGGGCAAGGAAGAGAAAACAAATCATCACATTTTGGCTTACAATTTCAAAGTATTAAAGCAAAACATAGCAGGTGACATTGCCCCCCTAATGTTAGTGTTCTGTTAACTATTAAACCTCTACGGTGTCAATACTGAGAGTGATTGATCAATACTGATTGACATTGATCGATAGTAATTAATCAATACTGATCGACGGTGATTGATCAATATGGATTACTACTAAAGTATTAATACTGATATATTAATTGTGATTATTCTGATTGATAGCGATTGATCAATAGTGATGAATACCGCCCATGATTAGTGCTAGATGCTCGGTGTCAGCCCCACAGACAGTGCTGGGTGAGTGAAGGCAGCGTTACCTCGGAGGGATTGGCCAGCGGCCTCCATCGTGCTGCAGCATCGCAGCCCTTCGATCTCCGCAGCTGTCAGGATCGACAGAATCTTGGGCTGAGTAAGGACGAGAAGAGGTTATTATAGACAATAGCTGCAGGAGTAGGCCATTCGGCCCTTTGAGCCAGCACCGCCATTCAATGTGATCATGGCTGATCATCCACAATCAGTACCCCGTTCCTGCCTTCACCCCATATCCCCTGACTCCACTATTTTTAAGAGCCCTATCTAGCTCTCTCTTGAAAGCATCCAGAGAACCGGCCTCCACCGCCCTCTGAGGCAGAGAATTCCACAGACTCACCACTCTCTGTGAGAAAACGTGTTTCCTCGTCTCCGTTCTAAATGGCTTACTCCTTATTCTCAAACTGTGGCCCCTGGTTCTGGACTCCCCCCAACATCAGGAACATGTTTCCTGTCCAAGCCCTTAACAATCTTATATGTTTCAATGAGATCCCTGTTATATGTTTCAATGAGATTATTGTGCCTGCCTCCTGTTCACTGCAAGAACTGTGTGGATGTCACTCACAGGAAGGTTCCTGACAGTCCTGGCTCAGTGGGCTGAACCAGTGAATTAACTCACCGGGGTTAACTCATGTCATAAGTGATAGGAGTAGAATTAGGCCATTCAGCCCATCAAGTCAACTCCACCATTCAACCTTGAGTCTGAAGAAGGGTTTCAACCCAAAACCTTGCCTATTTCCTTTGCTCCACAGATGCTGCCTCACCCGCTGAGTTTCTCCAGCATTTTTGCCTACCCATCATTCAAGCATGGCTGATCTATCTCTCCCTCCCAACCCCATTCTCCTGCCTTCTCCCCATAACCCCTGACACCCGCACTAATCAAGAATCTGTCTGCCTCTGCCTTGAGCACATCCACTGACTTGTGTGGCAAAGAATGCCACAGATTCACCTACCTCTGACTGAAGACATTTCTCCTCATCTCCTTCCTAAATGAACATCCTTTCTAATTCTGAGCCTGTGACCTCTAGCCCTAGACTCTCCCACTAGAGGAAACATCCTCTCCACATCCACTCTATCCAAGCCTTTCACTATTCTGCACATTTCTGAACTCCAGCGAGAGTCACAGCAGAGACGGCTGCCTGCTCCTCCTCCGGGCCTGCGTCCGTGCTGGGGTGTCCCTGGAGAAGGAGCCCGCAGGGGACTGTGGAGGCCACGTGGGGCCCAGCGTATTGTGGATCAGGACTGCACCATTGTATTCTAAGAATAATTTTTTTATTAGAAGTATAAGTACAAGTGTAAGTACAAATATAAGTACATATAAGAACAACGTTCTTGTTAAAGAGATAGGTAATAATTACCATATTTTCTTATATATACTTCTAAACATTTTATTGTAGTTTTTTTAGTGAAAAGTAGGAAAGTGTGAAAAATGGTTAACATAAAAATAGTTATAAAGTAACCAAAAGAGAAAAGTAAATAAAATAACAGTGGTATATTCTACAAACAGAATTTATATAATAATATATCCGTGATCAATAATGTATTATTCTTCGTTCAATCCTTTGTTCAGGTCTCGATCAGGTCCACAAACAGAGTCATATTGGTCCCTTAAGATATTCAAGGAATGGAGACCAAATCAGATTAAATTGGTCCAACTTGCCTAAAAGTGCAAGTCTTATTCTTTCCAAGTGTAAAGTCTCAGCCATTCCTGAAATCCACAATTTGATTGTAGGGGGTATGGGGCCTTTCCAAAATTGTAAAATTAATTTTTTACCAATTATTAAACTATAATCTATGAAAGTTCTTTGTGCTGTCGTGAGTAATTGATCCCTTTCTAAAATTCCCAATATTATTAATTTTGAGTCTGGAACTAAATTCTTATTTACAACATTCGAGATTACCTTAAATATTTTCAACCAAAAATTCGTAATTTTTATACAAGTTGTAAAAGAATGTGTTAAATTAGCTTCTGGGTATTGGCATTTGTCACATATAGGAGATACATTAGAAAACATTCTATGTAATTTAGATTTTGAAAAATGCAATCTATGTAAAACTTTGAATTGTATCAGAGAGTGTCTAGAATTTAATGAACAATTATGTATATATCGTAAACTTTCCTCCCAGATATCGGGTTCGATTGTTTCACCTATTTCATTTTCCCATAGTTGTCTGTACTTTTCCGTATTGGGTATATCATTTTCTAATAAAATATTATAAATGTATGATATTAATTTTTCCGTGTTTGGGTGTTTATTCAAGCATTCATCTAGAATTCCCGTCTTTCTCTTTTTATATTCATGTGCAGTTGTTTTAATGTAGTTAGTTATTTGTAGATATCTGAAGTAATGTTTAGAGTGTAGTCCATATATTTCCTGTATTTCTTTAAATGAAAGATACAGATTGTCCCTGTAGAGGTCACTGATCTTATTAATCCCTTTATTTTTCCATTGTAAGAATCCTAAATTTTCCAGGGATGGTTTAAAACTTACATTATTAGCAATGGGAAGAACTAATGGGATATCTTCTAGTTTTAACGTTCTTTTTAACTGTCTCCAAATATTAATTTCACTATTAATTATTGGGTTTTCACGATAAATTTTCTTAGATATTTTAATTTTAGAAAATAATATGGAACTGATTTCATACGGTAAGCAGTCTTCCTTTTCCATAAGTAACCAGTTTGGATTTTCATCCAGTTCAACCCACCAAAAGTTCATATTCTTAATACTAACTGACCAGTAATAATATATAAAATTAGGTAAAGTTAAACCTCCATTAATTTTCGATTTACATAAATATTTTTTATTTATTCTATGGCTTTTATAGTCCCAAATAAAATTAGTGACTATAGAGTCAACCTTTTTAAAAAAATTCTTAGAAAGATATATCGGGATCATTTGAAATAAATATAATAATTGTGGGAGAAAAATCATTTTTATCGCATTAATTCTACCTATCATTGAGATAGGTAGTGTTCTCCAATATAAAATATTCTTAGATAATTTATTTAGTATAGGTAAAAAATTATATTTAAATAAAGAATCATATTTTTTTGTAACGTGAATTCCTAAATACTTAATCTGTTCATTAACAATTTTAAAAGGAAATTGTTTTAATGTAGTTAAATTATCTTGTGTTAATGGCATAAGTTCGCTTTTATTCCAATTGATTCTGTATCCAGAAAACAAGCCGAATTGAGTTATTAAATTCAATAAATTAGGTATGCTAATTTCTGGTTTTTTAATATATAATAATACGTCATCTGCATATAGAGAAATTTTATTTCTTGTTTCGCTAGTTTCATATCCAAAAATTTCGGGGTGTAATCTTACCCGAATGGCTAATGGCTCTATAGCCAACGCAAATAACAATGGTGATAGGGGACAACCTTGTCTGCATCCTCGAAATAAATTAAATTTGGTAGATATCATTTGGTTGGTTAAGATTTTAGCAGTTGGATTTGTATATAGTAATTTGATCCATTTTATAAACTTGTCTCCCAAATTTAACTTTTCCATAACCGCAAATAAATATGGCCATTCAACTTGGTCAAAAGCTTTCTCTGCATCTAACGATATTATTACTAAGTCTTTATTATAACTCCTTTTCGAGTATATAATATTAAACAATCGTCTCAGGTTATATGATGAGTATCGTTTAGGTATAAATCCTGTTTGATCCGGGTGTATTATTTTATTAATCACTACACTTAATCTTTTAGCTAATATTTTAGTTAATATCTTTTGATCCGTATTTAAGAGAGCAATAGCTCTATATGATCCCGGATCATCTAGGTCTTTATCCATTTTTGGTATGAGTGTTATAATGGATTCGTTTAGTGTTTCTGGTAACCTCTGTTGCGCATATATATATTCGTAAAGTGTCTTCAAATAAGGTGTTATCAGATCCGTGTATGATTTATAAAATTCCGAACCAATACCATCTGGTCCTGGAGTTTTCCCGTTTTTTAATGATATAATAGAATCCTCAATTTCTTTAACTGTTAATTCAGCATTTAATAGTTTTGCATCATCTACACCCAATCCTATTAGATTACAGTCATTTAAGAATGTATTAATTCCTATCTGATTTTCAGTCGTTTTGGAAGAATATAAATCTTTATAATATTGTAAAAATCTCTCATTAATATCTTTATTCTGTGTTAGGAATTCACCATTTTCTGATTTAATCCGATGTATTATTTTTTCTCCCTGTATTTTTCGTAATTGGCGAGCCAGTAATTTTTGTGGTTTGTCCCCAAATTCAAATTGTATTTGTTTTGTGTATTGATATAATTTAACCACTTGGTCAGCATATATCTTATTTAATTTATATTTTAATGCAGTAATTTTATTATGTGTTATCATTGTAGGGTTGAGGGCATTTTCTATATCTAATTGTTTTATCTCCGTTTCCAGAATATTTTGTTCCTTCCGCTTTTCTTTGTTGTGAAATGCTTGTGAAGATATCATAATTCCACGAGTAAAAGCTTTAAAAGTTTCCCATAGTAGGGATGGAGATATTTCTGGTTTATCGTTTATTTCAAAAAAAGTCTTAATCTGCTTTATAATATATTCATTGGTTGACTTATCCTTCAAAATTTGTGGATTAAGTCTCCATTGTCCTCGTATTTTCATGTTATCATTAAATTTAATATTAAATGTTAATGGAGCGTGATCTGAAATAATGATACTGTGGTATTTAGAGTTATAGATGTATGGAATAAGCTTTATATCTACAAGGAAATAGTCAATTCTAGAATATGTTTTATGTACCGAGGAGTAAAATGAATAATCTCGTCCTGATGGGTGTTCCATTCTCCAAACATCTCTAACTTTACTAGTGTCAATGTATGCATTTATTAAATCACTGGAGTGTGATTTAAGTTTCCTCTGTCCTGACGATCTATCTAAATAAGGATCTAAAGTACAATTTAAATCTCCTCCAATTATTAAATTATGTTGTGCATGATCAGGAATTGTATTAAATATTTTCTTTAAAAAAATTGGACTGTCAAAATTTGGGCCATATATATTGACTAATATTACTTTTTGGGCATATAATTCACCCGTTACAATAATAAATCTTCCATCTTTATCAATTATAGTTGATGTATGTTTGAATAAAGTACCTTTACGTATCAGTATTGCTACGCCTCTAGATTTATGAGTAAAAGAGGAATGATATATTTTGTCAATCCATTTAGCCTTTAATCTATGCTCGGCATCTTTTTTTAGATGCGTCTCTTGAAGGAACGCAACGTCGATTTTAAGTGCTTGCAAATGTGCCAATACTTTACCCCTTTTAATAGGTTCATTAAGACCTTTAACATTCCAACTGCCAAAGATTATTCCCTCATTCCCCAAATTCTTTTTTAAGTCCTGCATTTTATTTAAGGTGGTCTATAATGGTTCACATGTCTCAGCTCGACATACCCGACCTTACCCCCGAACTCCGGATGGACGAATTTCAAGATTTTCAAATATATCGCACGGATATATCTTTTGTGATTACGAGTCCACTGTGATGTAAAAAAATAAAAACATGAGAAAATGTAAAAAAACAGAAGATAGAAAAAAGGGTTAGTAAATAGTGAAAAGTAAGGAAAAACTACAGCTATAGTAGGTGCAGTTAGTGAAAGCCATACTAGCATGGCTAGCCATCTACAGACTTCCAGTGTAGATGATGTTAACTCGCCAGCTCCATAAGTCCTTAAAGTTATTGTCTTACAAAAAGTATTTTAACGGGAATATATAATTCTAAAATGTTTCATCAATCCTATAACATATTTAAATGCAAAAATCAAGGAAATCTTAACTATTATTGGTATAATCAAATGTATGATCTTAGGAAATATATTTACTAATTACTATTTGTTTTAATTTTATGTAGATTAGTATTAATTATTGATGAGTAAATTATATGTATGTGGGAAGTAATAAGAAAGTTACTTATACCTAAGCCTTAGTGATTAGTATTTATTATTGTTTTAGTTAGTAACAGTACTACCGGTTAGGTTTTAGTATATTAGTATTTTATTGTATATTAATTATTTCTATTAGTATTGTTATTATTCTAATTAATAATATCCATAAGAGAAAGTCCAGTCCACTCTTTGGTGTAGGGAACAGGTCCTCTCATTTCTTCATCTTTCTTGATTGTAGCCAGTCTATAACCAGTCCATAATCTGGTAATCCTTTAAACCAGATGTAAATATACAGTTATTCATTAATATAGTTCAAAGGTGAAGTATTATTCAGTCTTCTTCTTGATTCTTAATCCCCTGCGCAAAGTCAAGTGCATTTTGTGGGTTCTTGAAGAAATGATCTTGATTGTCATAGGTCACCCTCAAAGTGGCGGGGTATCTCAAAGTATACCTTACATCCTTCAATTCTCTCAGAATTCTTTTAGTCTCCCTGAATGCGTTTCGTTTCTTGGCAACTTCAGCAGGGTAATCTCGGTAAATACTGATTCGTGCTCCTTCAAAAGTAAGATTTTTACTTCTTACAATCTTACCCATCATTTCTTCCAGTTCATAATCATTCTGTACTTTTAAAATCATTTGTCTTGGCGGAGCACCAGGTCCTTTAAAACGCCTCTTTACTCTGTGAGCACGAGCTAATAAGGGTTTCTGATCCAAGGCTAAAACTTGTTGCAGTAAATCTGCTGTAAATCCTCGTGGGTTATTCCGCTCCATGCCTTCCGGAATGCCCACAATTCTTAGGTTCGACCTTCTTTGGTAGCCTTCCAACTCCGTGCATTTTTCTGTTATCTTGTCCAAAAGTTCAGATAAGCGTTTTATGTCTCTGTCTGAATTCCGAGCCGATGATTCAGCTAAGTCTTTAATAATGCTTATATCTGTCGAATGTAAATTCAATGCTTCTTCAACCTCAGACAGTTTGTCTTTCACCAGAGTTTCGATTTTAATTTTCATCTGTTTGTTCTGCTCTTTTAACTTATCCGTTATCTCTCTTTTCAATGCTTGAGCAGATTCAGTGATTTCAGTCTTCAAGTCTTTTATTTCAGTTTTCAAGTCTTTCACATCTTCATTAATCTTTTCGACTTCCTCCTTAATATTCAACTTTTTCATATCTTTCTTTAAATTCAATAATTCGGTTTTAATGCCTCCCATCTCTTTTTCAATAAGAGTTTTCAATCCTTCCATCTCCAGTTTCATTTTAAATTCTTCAGCTCCAGAAGGCTTTTTCCCTGCAATGTCTTCCTGGGATCGGGTTCTACCCGAGATCGAGGCTTCAGAACGGCCTACCGGATCCCGAGTGGTCGGTAGCCGGGTTTTCAGTTTTTCTTCTGGGGTTCGATGCATGCTGTCGCAGGGCTGAAAACGTCACTCAGCAATTCCGTATTAATCAGTACTGAGATTTCAGATGACAGGTAAATCTTTTTCAGCGTTTTTTACCCCGTTTTCTTCAACCTTCTTATGGAGCTGGCTGGGAGGGCGTCTTCACCTCATGATGGCGCCACCGGAAGTGCACCATTGTATTCTAATGACTGCCTGATGGAATGTGACTGTTGAAAGTCTTTGTGCCTTTTGCTGCTCTGTGAAATGCAAATATACTGAATGAAGTCCTTGTTAGGAAGGGAAGAAACAAAAAGCAGGGCCTACCTTGAGGTTGGTGAGAACCAGGGCCAGGTTGTGTTGCTGGAAGGTGGCGCTCAGCTCCCGGAGGCAGATGATAGAGGTGTAGTCGATGGCGCTGATGTGGACGCAGTCCAGCACGGCCGAGCGAGGAGGGGAGGCTGCGGGTAAACCAGCCCCGTTACACCGGCACGCGCTACCCCCACTGACATCCCCCCCCCCCCCCCCAAACGCCAAAGCAGGCCGGCAGCATCATCACCGACTAGTCTCACCTCGACCACCCTTCCTTCCACCGGCTCCATCTAGACTTCACGTTCCCTCGGCAACACAATCGCGGACCAGTCTCACGCACTCCACCTCACAAACCAGAGACAGCGGTAGAGTCGCTGCCTCACAGCGCCAGAGACACGGGTTTGTACCTTCTCCTTGTGACTGCATGGGTTTCCTCCCACACGCCAAAGACGTACATGTTTGTAGGTTAATTGGCTTCAGAATATTGTCCCCAGTGTGTGAGGGATTGTGTTAGTGTAAGGGGATCGCCGGTCGGCATGGACTTGGTGGGCTGAAGGGCCTGTTTCTGTGCTGTACCTCTAAACTAAACTAAACTAAACTCACCCAATGCCAAAATAGGCCAGCAGCATGATCACAGACTAGTCCCACCCAACCTCCCTTCCATCGACTCCATCCACACCACAGGAGCTGATCGTGGGCTTTAGGAGGGCACAACATCCCAGGACGTACACACCATTGAAGATAAATGGGGATACTGTGGATAGGGTGAGCTGTTTTAAATACCTGGGAGTCCACATCTCTGAGGATATGACATGGACATCGCACGCTGCAGCACTCGTGAGTAAGGCAAGGCAGCGCCTTTACCACCTCAGGCAACTGAGGAAATTCAGAGTGTCTCCGAGGATCCTCCAGTGCTTCTACCCTGCGGCTGTGGAAAACATCTTGTCCGGAAACATCACAATCTGGTTTGGGAATTGCTCTGCCCAGGACTAGACGGCTCTGCAGAGTAGTGCGTTCGGCCGAACGCACTATGGGAACTTCACTCGCCCCTCTGCAGGAACTATACATCAGGAGGTGCAACTCCAGAGCCAATAAGATCATGGGAGACCCCTTCCACCCCTGCAACGGACTGTTCCAGCTGCTACGGTCAGGCAAACGCCTCCATTGCCATGCTGTGAGAACGGAGAGGATGAGAAGGAGATTCTTCCCAGAGGCCATTCGGACTGTAAACTCCTATCTCACCAGGAACGAACTTACTGGGCCATTTTACTGTTGTGTGGTGTCTTTTTAAAATTGCTGTTTCTTTTTTTTTCCTCCCACAAATATGTAATACGTGAATCTGTGATTCTGTTCCATTCTGTGTTGTAGTTTTGTTGCACAATCCGTGAGCATCGCCACTTTTCATTTCACTGCACATCTCGTATGTGTATGTGACGAATAGACTTGACTCATGGCATGATCACAGACCAGTCTCACCCGGGTCACTCCCCTCTCCCCACTCCCATCAGACAAGAGGTACAGAAATGTGAAAACCTCCAGATTCAGGGACAGTTTCTTCCCAGCTGTTAGCAGTCAACTGATCCATCCTAAGACCAACTAGAGAGCGGTCCTGAGCTCCTATCCACCTGATTGAAGACCTCCGATCTATCTATAATCGGACTTTACTGGATTTAATGTTGCACTAAGCATTCCACCCTTTACTTGGGGCCATCTTTGTAGAGACTGCTAGCAGCATGTAGTCTGGGCTAGGCACAGTTTCCACTCACCTTCCAGTGCCCGGCTACAGAGCTGGTCCCGCACGTATTCTGCAGCAGGGAAGCTGAGGCCGCTCTGTAACTGGACCACCACGTAGGCACTGTCCGTCACCTGGGGTGCAGGAAGAGGCAAGTTAGAACCCCCCGCACCTCAGTTCACACCCAGCAGTATGTCAGTGCGCATTTAGAATTGTCTTCAGCTCTGGGCACCACGTTACAGGAAAGATATTGTCAAGCTTGAAATGGTTCAAAGAAGATTTACGAGGATGTTGCCAGGATCTCTTAAAAATAGCGGAGTCAGGGGTTATGGGGAGAAGGCAGGAACGGGGTACTGATTGGGGATGATCAGCCATGATCACATTGAATGGTGGTGCTGGCTCGAAGGGCCAAATGGCCTACTCCTGCACCTATTGTGTATTGACTAGAGGGTGTGAGCTACAGGGAGAGGTTGAGTAGGCTGGGTCTCTATTCCATGGAGTGCAGGAGGATGAGGGGAGATATAGACGCACACAAAATCATGAGAGGAATAGATCGGGTAGATGCGCAGAGTAGGGGAATCGAGGACCAGAGGACTTAAGTTCAAGGTGAAGGGGAAAAGATTGAATAGGAATCCGAGGGGTAACTTTTTCACACTGAGGGTGGTGGGTGTATGGAACGAGCTGCCAGTGGAAGTAGGTGAGGCTGGGACTATCCCATTGTTTAAAAAACAGTTGGACAGGTACATGGATAGGACAGGTTTGGAGGGATATGGACCAAGCGCAGGCAGGTGGGACTAGTGTAGCTGGGACATGTTGGCCAGTGTGGGCGAGTTGGGCCGAAGGGCCTGTTTCCACACTGTATCACTCTATGACTCTATGTCCGGATCAACAAAATGCTGGAAGAACTTGGCGTGTCAGGCAGCATAAGGCAGCATCAAGTCTACTCCGCCATTCAATCACAGCTGATCTATCTCTCCCTCCTAACTCCATTCTCCTGCCTTCTCCCCGTAACTGACACCCGTACTAATCAACAATCAGTTGTACAGGCCTCTGGTGAGACCACATCTGGAGTATTGTCTACAGTTTTGGTCTCCTAATTTTTTGAGGAAGGACATCCTTGTGATTGAGGCAGTGCAGCATAGGTTCACAAGATTGATCCCTGGGATGGCGGGACTGTCATATGAGGAAAGATTGGAAAGACTAGGCTTGTATTCACTGGAGTTTAGAAGGATGAGGGGATATCTTATAGAAACATATAAAATTATAAAAGGACTGGACAAGCTAGATGCAGGAAAAGTGTTCCCAATGTTGGGTGAGTCCAGAACCAGGGGCCACAGTCTTAGAATAAATGGGAGGTCATTTAAGACTGAGGTGAGAAAAAACCTTTTCACCCAGAGAGTTATGAATTTATGGAATTCCCTGCCACAGAGGGCAGTGGAGGCCAAATCACTGGATGGATTTAAGAGAGAGTTAGATAGAGCTCTAGGGGCTGGTGGAGTCAAGGGATATGGGGAGAAGGCAGGCACGGGTTATTGATTGGGGATGATCAGCCATGATCGTAATGAATGGCGGTGCTGGCTCGAAGGGCCGAATGGCCTCCTCCTGCACCTATTTTCTATGTTTCTATCCTTAAAAATCAGCATCTGTGGAGGGAATGCATACTCCCCATCTAAAAACGTTAACTGTTTATTTCCCCCTCCCCATGGATTTAGACTTTAGACATAGCACAGTAACAGGCCCTTCGGCCCACTGAGTCCATGCCGATCAATGTTTACCCTGCACACTTGCACTATCCTACACACACTAGGGACAATTTACAATTTTTCTAAAGCCAATTTACCTACAAACCTGCACGTATATGGAGTGTGGGAGGAAACTGGATCACCTGGAGAAACCCCACGTAGTCACGGGGAGAACGTGCCAACTCCGTACAGACAGCACCCGTAGTCAGGATGGAACCCGCGTCTTTGGTGCCGTGAGGCAGCAACTCTACCGCTGCGCCACTGTGCCGTTCTAAACTGCCTGACCCGCTGAGTTCCTCCAGCAGTTTGGAAACAAAGAGGTAGAGTTACTGCCTCACAACTTTTCCAACGCCAGAGACCTGGGTTCGATCCTGACTGTGGGCGCTGTCTGTACGGAGTTTTCACGTTCTCCCCGTGACCCCCGGGGTTTTCTCCGAGATCTTCAGTTTTCCTCACACACACAGGTTTGTAGGTTAATTGGCTCGGTATACGTGTAATTTGTCGCTAGTCCGTGTGTAGGATGGTGTAAGTGTGTGGGGATCGCTGGTCGGTGCGGACTCGGTGGGCCGAAGGGCCTGTTTCCGCGCTGTACCTCTAAACTAAAGCAAAGGCATCTCAGATACAAGTGTGTAGCAGCATTACACTCAGACAGGATACAGAGGATAGACACAAGATGCTGGAGTAACTCAGCGGGACAGGCAGCATCTCTGGAGAGAAGGAATGGGCGACATTTCGGGTCGAGACTAAGGTTGCCAACTTTCTCACTCCAAAATAAGGGACAAAAGGTCAAAATACGGGACAAATTCCTGACGGCAATTCGTTGACCGACTGGGCCGTGGCTGGGTGGATGATGAGTTGGCCCAGGTGCTGGACTGCACACAAAGCCCAGCCGGCGGGCCAGCTGAGGGGTTTTGGCCCGCACAGCTGGCTGGGCTGCCGACCGACGGGGCCACTGGCGAGGCGCTGCTGCTGCTGTACTCCATGGGCTGCACTACGTCGGGACGGGTGAGGCGGGGCCGGACACGGCGCTCCGACCCGACAGTCCTCTCGACCCGAGTAGTAGCAGCAAATACGGGACAAGGGTGGTCCCCGTACGGGACAAACTAATTTAGCCCAATAAAGGGGATGTCCCGGCTAATACAGGACAGTTGGCAATCCTAATCAAGACCCTTCTTCAGAATGATTCATCTCGACCCGAAACGTCACCCATTCCTTCTCTCCAGAGATGCTGCCCGTCCCGCTGAGTTACTCCAGCATTTTGTGATTTAAACCAGTTCCTTCATACACAGTATACAAAGGAGGCAGCCTCATTCTTAATGTCCAGGCCTAACCAAACACACGTCTCAACATGTTCAGGAGAGGCCCACCTACCTGTCTTACCTTAACCTCTGGTCTGGCAGTGTTGTAGAGCAGAATGATCCCGGACAAGGCCATTCCCGCTAGAATTCATACTGGATCTCCAAAAGCAACCCAGGAACGACGCCAGGAATGGCAGCAAGTCCAGCTCTGCGGGGGGGGGGGGAGAAGGGGGAAGGGAGGGGGGGGGGAGAAGAAAGGGGAAGCGAGGGAGGGGGGGGAGAAGGGGGAAGGGAGGGGGGGGTTTGGGGGGAGGGGAACAAGACTCATGGTATATGCCAAGGAAGACACAAGATGCTGGAGTAACTCAGCGGGACAGGCAGCATCTCTGGAGAGAAGGAATGGGCGACGTTTCGGGTCAACTCCTTCTTCAGGTATAATCCGATGGTTTACGTTACACAGAGTAAAGTCGATTAAACCACAAGGTCTAACCAGCCTCACGATACGATAGAATATTTATCACAGGAGGGGAATTAATGGGCACACTTTTAGAAAGGAGGTGGAGGAGGAACATCTTTAGTCAGAGGGTAGTTAATCTGTGGAGGCCAAGTCAGTGGATATTTTTAAGGCAGGGATAGATAGATTCTTCATTAGAACGGGTGTCAAGGGTCATGGGGAGAAGGCAGGTAAATGGGATTAGGAGGGAGATGAAGAATGGCAGAGTCGACTCGATGGGCCGAATGGCCTAATTCTCCTAGAACTTGTTAACCAGAGGGGAGAGGTTGCACTTTCAGGCTGGGCCACAGGAGGGCAGCCTCTACTCAGCTTCTCGGTTTACACCCAAAGTTAGACACAGAGTGCTGGAGTAACTCAGCGGGTCAGGCAGCATCTGTGGAGAACATGGATAGGTGACGTTTCACAGAGTGCTGGAGTAACTCAGCGGGGTCAGGCAGCATCTGTGGAGAACATGGATAGGTGACGTTTCACAGAGTGCTGGAGTAACTCAGCGGTCAGGCAGCATCTGTGGAGAACATGGAATGGGTGACGTTTCAGGGTCGGGACCCTTCTTCAGACTGCACTGTCGGTACAAAGTGGGAGATTTGTCACTGAGGTTAAATGAGCGATATCCCAGTGGACTGCACTGAACTCAGAAGGCAGAGGAGCAGAATTAGGCCATTCGGCCCATCGAGTCTGCTCGCCATTCAATCACGGCTGAGACGATGAGGAGAAATTTCTTTAGCCAGAGGGTGGTGAATCTGTGGAACTCATTGCCACAGTCAGTGGATATTTTTAATAGAAGGATAGATTCTTGATTAGTAACGGGTGTCAGGGGTTAGGAGGGAGAGATAGATCAGCCATGATTGAATGGCGGTGTAGTCATGATGGGCCAAATGGCCTAATTCTGCTCCTATCACTTGGAGCCTTCGATGTGCAGCTGTTACATTGGGGGGGGGGGTTGGGGTAGACCGAGCGGGGCGGTGCAAGGACACCTACTGCTGGGGGAGGGGGAAGAGGGGACACGAGAAAATGGGGGGGAGGGGGTAAATATGAGGGGTGGGGGGTTGAATACTGTGGGGGGGGAAATGAATACGGTGAATATGGGGGGGGGTGAGGGTGGGGGGGGGGGGAAAGACCAGGCCGGGGGGGGGGGGAGGGGTGAGTAGCCCGGGCCGGAGGGGGTAAATCCGGGGGTGTGGGGGTGAGTAGCCCGGGCCGGAGGGGGGGGGGGGGGAGGGGTGAGTAGCCCGGGCCGGAGGGGGGGGGCGGGCACCATTTTGACACTTACTGCTGACTCTCCAGAGTGCGGGAAGGATGCGGACGTCGATAACGGAGGAGACGGCGCAGATGATGACGGCGGCCAACGCTGCCTTGGGGACGTAGAAGAAGAGCGGAGTGAGGAAGGCCAGAGACAGGAGCACCACCAGCCCTGCGGACACAGCAACAGCTCACGTTACACACTCTCCCACTGGCGGGAAACATCCTCTCCACGCCTGCTCCAGGCAGGTGGGCAGCGGAGATGCTGCCTGACCCGCTGAGCTACTCCAGCACGTGGGATCCATCTTGCCCAAGGCACGTCGACCATCTCATGCACTGCCAGTGTGGTTGGTGTGGCACGGAAGGGGGGACAGTGTCCACTGGCGACTCAGGTGATTATTTGTGTCACTAGCATCGAGTGTGCGCTGACCAGCGATCCCCACACACCAACGCTATCCTACACACCAGGCACGTGCCGTGAGTAATTACTCAGGGTAGGCACTCAGTCCGCTTTAAAAAAAAAATTAAACCGCGCATGCGCAGATTGTTCGCTCCGTTAAATAAATAAATAAATAAAAGCCAGTGACATTTCCATTTGCCCAAGGCTTCCTAGTCCTAGACCAATTGGGGTAACACTTCCTTTCACAACGTGTGTAGAGTCTGTGCCAGGGGTAAAGTTGTGGGGAGAAGGAGGGTGTTGGGGATAATGCCAGTAACTCATTCACTCACCGCTACCGCAGCTCTCCGGGCACGTAGCCACGCACTGTAGCTGGGGATAGAAGCAGCTCGGGAGCGGCCACCGGGACCGACAGCTGAACTGGCCGCCACTTCTGCGCCTTCTGCCGGCCCGCTCACCTTTGGCAGTGCTCTCCGTCGGAACACCTGTCACCTGCCGTTCGCCGACTTCGCTCATGTCAGTGGCTTCCTGCAAATCCTTAAATTCCCACAGCCGAGTAACCTCAATCGCGCTGTCGGAATTTAAGGACATGAGTGAGGCCAGCGAGCGGTAGGAGAGAGGTTTTTAGACGGAGAGCTGCCAGAGGTGAGCGGGGACTGGCAGAAGGAGCTAAGGTGGCGGCTGGTTCCGCTGTCCGGCCCGGCGGCCGCTCAGCCACTTAGCCACATGGGCTACTTCTCTCTCTCCCCCCCCCGGCCTAAGAGCGGTGGCATTCCACGCCTCCGTGCAAGGAGCGTCGCAAGTGGCATGCTCCCGACCCCTCATTCATAACATTCATGCCCTCCCCGCAACTTTACCCCGGGCCAGATTCCCCAAACGCTGTGAAAGGAGCGCTCCCCCCACCCCCACACCCCGGGAAATACGGTATTTAAAAACATAAACACAAAATGTACTTACCACACCATTGGTACACGACAAACCATAGTTTAAAACCCCGCCAAGAAGCTTGTGCTGTGCATGCGCAGTAGACTGATGCGCATGCGCAGTGCTGCAAAGGCAGAATTTCAGCTGCCTTCAGCCACGCTTGAAACTGACGGCTTCAGGCAGCGCTGACGGCACGTGGGCTGCACAGAGCTTCCCGTGTTACACGCGCTTACATCGCATCATTCTCCCATGCCTTTATTATTTATATTTAGTTATTACTATGTTATAATTTTACTCAGGGTAGGCAGTGCCTACCTTGCCTAACCTGACGGCACGTGCCTGCTACACACACTCGGGACAGTTTACACTTTTGTTACCGGAGCCCATTAACCTACAAACCTGCACGTCTTTGGAGTGTGGGAGGAAACCAGAGCACCCGGAGAAAACCCACGTGGTCACGCGGAGAACGTGCAAACTCCGTACAGACAGCACCTGCGGTCAGGATGGAACCCGGGTCTCCACCACTGTGAGGCAGCAACTCTTACGATGCACCACCGCGTATAATATTATCTGATCAGCGTGTATAAAGTATAAAAGTATCCGTTATTGTCATTCAGACATTTCAGTTTGAACCACATTGTGAACCTTGCAGTCTTGACATCGAATCAAATAACAGAACACACTTAACAGTTCAGCATCCACCACAGTGAGTCTGCCAGACACTACCTCACTCTGATAGAAGGCAGACGTCCAAAGTCCCTGTCTCGTCTGGGGTGAGGGGGGGGGGGGGGGGGGAGAACTCATTGTGGTGGATGTTAAACTGTACATGTGACAACATTAAAGCTTCAGTGCTTTCTGGGCTGATAATCTACTGCAGTGTGAAGAAGAATGGTCCTCACCCATCCTGTTCCCCAGAGGTGTTGCCCGACTCACTGAGTTACTCCAGCATCTGCATTCACCTCTTGCCCAATGGGAGAGTGACCGGGGTGAGACTGGTCCGTGACGATGCTGCCGCCTTGCTGGGGCAGCGTGAGGTGTAGATGGAGGCGATGGAAGGGAGGTTGGAGGCAGAAGCTGGAGTAACTCAGTGGGTCAGCAGCATCTCAGGGCAGAAGCAATGGGTGATGTTTCGGGTCGAGACCCTTCTTCAGTCGGGAGGCTGGTTTGGGAAGTGAAGTGATGAATGGAGGAGGTGTGTTTGGGGTAGACGACACTCACCGGTGACCAGGCCACCTGCCGGGCTACACACCCCCGTCTGTGGAGTTCACCGCAGTCCTGGCTCAGGGAGAGGAGGAGCAGTTAGTGACGGGGTAGAGAGAGGGACCGCAGCACGCCAGTC